>JAQRGC011801340.1:0-14075 GCA_028659135.1 Plantago lanceolata
TACATATCATATGATCACATCACCAAGTCCAAAAGTCCTCTCATTTCCTTTAAAACTTCACAAACACATTTCAATTCTTGATTCTTGATCAGACCAAACACTTAAACTAAAAAGCCTGAACTTGCAGAATGAAAGGTAGAGACCAAGGGAAAGGGCCACCCTCTGCAGATTTGCTAGTATGTTTTCCATCAAGAGCCCACTTAACTCTAATGGCTCCTAAGCCTGTTTGCAGCCCTTCAAGACCATCCGAGCCCTCCACGCGCCGCCGTAGAAACCATCTGCACAGTTTGAGAAATACGAGTAACCGGGGCGGTCATGCGAGCCCGCAGTTATGGGCTAAAACCAAGGCGGCTAGTAATAGTAATAATCATCACACGGATGCTTCGGAGCCAAGTAGTCCGAAAGTGACTTGTGCCGGGCAGATCAAGGTCCGGTCGAAGAAGGGGTCGTGCAAGAGCTGGCAGTCTGTTATGGAGGAGATTGAGAGGCTGCATAATAAGAATAAGAAGAAGAAGCATTCTTGGGGCGAGGCGTTCGGGTTGAAGAAGGATGTTATGGGGTTCTTGACTTGTTTGAGGAACGTCCGGTTTGATTTTCGCTGTTTTGGGGGATTTCCTAACGTTGAGGTGACTTCTGATGAGGATGAGGATGATGAGGATGAGGTGGAAATGAAGGAGGAGGGTGAGCATGAGAATGAGAGTGAGAGTTCGAAAGCGTTTTCGAAATGGTTCATGATTTTGCAACAGAGTAATGAGATGAAAACAGAGGAGGTGAAGAAGGTAGGTGATGATCAGGCTGCTCCTCCGCCGAACGCTTTGCTGTTGATGAGGTGTCGATCTGCTCCGGCGAAAAGCTGGCTGGAGGTGAAGGAGGAGGAGGAAGAGGAAGAGGAGGAGAAGAGTGGGAGTGAAGATGAGTTTGAGGAGAAGCAAAAGGAGGAAGAGAAGAGGGAAACAGAGAGGCTTGTGGTGATGAGATGTGGGACTGATTTTTCCAAGTTTTCTTGTGACATTGCTAAGGAGACATGGGTGGTGGGTGGAATCAAAGACATGCTCTCGAGGAGTCGGAGTTCGAAGAGATGATCATAACTCATAAGAGAGGCGGAGTCAGGAATAAAATTTACGAAAACAGATTAAACTATTTTACTAATCTTGTTATTTTTGGTTTATGTCTGTATGTAACAATTTCTGCTGAAGATCACTGATTGATGTTGTGACTTGTGAGTAATGTGTTTGGCAATTCCTGATTGTTGTTGTTCTTGTTAAGGTTAGTTTTTTTTCTTTCTTTTTATACTTTTATGTGTATGTATTTGTTCTTTTGAACTTGTGTTGTTACATGTTCCACCATGTACAGAGTATTTCATGTAAACAGACATGTTGGTTGGTTATAATATTGCATGTGTGGTGGATTGTGACAATTTGAAGTATGATATATGTTGTTGCAGATTTTCACATGAAACAACAGAAAGAGACTTGAGATTAAGACATAACTATAAGCCTGTAACAAGTAGAATTTCACTACAGATTTGTTTGTAATTGAAGTGTATTCTTTTTAACATTTGTGAAAAGCTGATCAAGATGTGTTAAGTTTGGCCCTATGTTCATGGGGATGATCATAATTGTTGGAGGGAGGAAGAATGTTAGGTGATCTCAATAATGGCATATCATTGTGTCTCTTTGTCTACTACCCTTGAGTTCAAGATTTGTACAAAGTGTTACCAATTGATATTTTGCTACTATGATGGTGTATTTTTTTTTAAATAATATCACATATCACTATTCTATCATGTTATCAACATGAATTGACCCAAAAATCGATACATACTTTTGTTATCGTTCATATGCACACCAAAACAATTTACATTGAAACATCGATTCTTAAAATGTCTTTTATCAAACACACTTAACATTTTTGTATTTTCTAGGTTTCATAAAAAAGTGATGCTCGTTCATATGAATAGAATTATAACCCTTCTTAAACTCTATAGCATTGCACTCACCCTTCATCAAATGTGCGGCGCCCTCATTGTGACTTGACCAAATGGTATATATCTTCTTTGCCACAACACGTTGTTGTGCCTGATGACGCATTAAGAATTATACCTTGATTGTACCATGTGTTTTATGCGTTGTACTGTACAACACATTAAAGCAACATGAGACACAACAACGTGCTGTAACAAAGAATAAACCCAACAAACGGACCCCTTACAAGTGGGTGTTGGCTTGGCTATGATACCAGTATATGTAACGCCATCTATAGAATAAGAGCATTTCCAACGAATTTGTAAATCTTAACTCTATCTTCATAGCTCTATATTAGTTTTGTAATTCGAGTTGAGATGAGACCGTCAAGTTCAATTCGAACTCAAGCAGCTCATTTAAAAAAGAGCAAAGAATCAGGCTCAAGATCGACCTCACCTCAAGCAATATTTTTATACTCAAGGCTAGAACAAGTTTGCGATGAGGTCGTGATATATAACGGGAAAAACAAATAAATCACTTAATATCACAATCCCTATGGTGAAATTTATTGGTAAGACACTCTATCTAGCTCGGCTCCAATACATTATCGAATAATTGGTCCTTATCGAGTTGAATTCTTGGTAAGATACGACTTGACTCGTACGACATCACTACTAATTTAGTGACCATATTTAAGTTCAGTTCAGTTCGAGTGAGAGTCTTTAGACTGAATTAAATGAGTCTAAACTGAATCTATTTAAAGTATATAAATTTAAATTAATAAAATTTTACGAAAGAAAAGGTATTCGAAATTAAATAAAATTGAACAGAAAAATATCCACAGTGAACAAATACACAGGCCCAAACCGCCCAATATGCTTATATGTAGACCTGGCAAAATTGATCCGAATTCGAAATCCGATCCGATCCGACCCGATCTGTAATCCGAAGTCTTACCCGAAAAATGCCGGTCAAATATCCGAACTTTGATCCGAAATCCGATCCGTGATCACCCGATCCGAAAAGAAACGAATAAATTTATCCGAAATGACCCGATCCGAAATTATCCGAATTAATTTTAATTTAAATTCATCCGATCCGAATTAAATTTAATCCGAAATCATCCGAACTAAATTTGACCCGCATTCAACCTATCCGAAATCCGAAATCATCCGAACTAAATTTGACCAAAATTCATCCGAACAAAAATTAACCATTTTAACCAAGTGCCTAAATTGCGCTTCTAAACTAGCTAAACAGTTTGTGGCCGTTACTCCATGCAAGTTATGTCTTGGTCGTCAAGAATCGCAACATTATATGTATCACAACAAGAAGGTTGGGAAAGTACACAACTTAATTACACTCCAAACAAAGATTAGAAGAGCACCTCACACGAGTGTCTACTTAACATAAGTACACACTCTCATAATAGAGTTGAGTAGAGTTTATGTAATCTTATCTTATGACATTACATCTTTCATTATGTGTTTGAAAGGTTCATATTTTCATGATAATTCTTCCTGAGTGATACTTTCGGAGTATATTATATTTCATATCGGTGTACCAATGATTATATTTCCTCGTCAGTGCACTCATCATTCTTTGTCGGTGATTCTTCGATCATGACGTCCACCGCTTTCACAATATATGATGATACTTTTGTGAAAACAATTGTAGTTGAGTTTAAAGTTACACTAAGTTCACCTAACAAATTTATATCGACCAACAATACTATTATAAAACCTGAATTGGAATCGATTCGAATCCGAATTAGTCCGATCCGAAATTTGCTTGAAAGATTACAATCCGAATAAAATCTGGGTCCGAACTGAACCGATCCGAACTTGGTCGAATCCGAAATGTTAGGAAGTTTTATGATCCGAATAACTCCCAAATCCGAACAAGATCCGAAATCCGAACATCACCCGACCCGACCCGATCCGCTATGATCCGATTTAAAAAATAATTTTTCGATTTTATCCGATCCGATCCGATCCGACTCAATCCGTATCCGATCCGAATGATCCGTTTGCCAGGTCTACTTATATGTAGCCCATTAGAAAATCAAAGACGACGAAGCAGCCCTAACCCCTAATTTATGTTCTCCTGCAACCATTCTGCTGTTTTTACCAGTTGATTGAAGAATTTGTAGTTTTTCTCCATTCGGTAATTTTCAATCTAATTACTCCATCGTTGTTCTCAGTCTTGAATCCTAGCTAAGCATAGTGTTCGTTTTGCTCTCTAGTTTAATTGCTACTTCAATTCGATTGATTGATTGATTATTCAGTTCACAGATGCAAATGCAATGTTGTTCTGTTGAGTTTTATTTCTTAAATTCATGCTGGAGTAGTTACAATTATGGTTACCTGCTGTCATTTTGAATTTACTTTGAACTGTTTGTTTCCATAGGTTTACTTAATCCAGACTTGATAGAGTTTGATTTGATCACTGGAAAAAAAATACATCATGTCATCTATTATTACTGCTTTTTCGCGTATGAAAAACTCTTCCTCTGTTGTGGAACCAATGGTTTATTCGTTTCTGTGTCGCTTTTCGACTTCTGTTGTAAAAGAACCATCTGCTGCTGCTAGTGCTGTTTCTCATCTCTTGATGCAAAAACACCAATTCTCTCCCAAAGCGGCTAAGAAGGTTTCCTCTGTTTTAAGAAATCGGATAGACCCGCAAAAGGCCGATTCTATGCTTTTGTTTTTTAAAGGAAAAGGTTTTCCAAACACTCAACTAGAGAATTTTCTGACTACTTGGCCTGCCTTCCTCGCTACCAGTATCGAGAATAAAGTTCAGCCTAAACTCAAGATTCTCCAAGATTTTGGGATGTCTGACACTGATATTGTAGAGATACTATCAAATGATCCTTTGATTTTGCACCATGGGGTAGTTAAGATGAGGTTCTCATTGTCTATTTTGAGGGATTTGTTGGGATCTGATAAGAGACTTGCTAAGGTTTTAAAGAGCGGGACATGGGTATTGCGTTCGGATTTCAAAGAGAATTTGCTACCAAACATTGAATTCTTGAGGACATGTGGTGTATCCAAGGAGCAGATTACTCAGAGACTTTATTCTTCTATGAAATTTCTCACAGTTACTCCAGAGACTATGAAGAATGTTGTTCATAGGGTTGATGAGATGGGCGTCCCGAGGACTTCCGGGATGTTCATTTATGCGGTTCAGGTAGCTTGTTCATTATCCAGAAGGAGTTTGAAGCTCAAATTTCAAACATTTAAGGATTTGGGGTTTTCGGAAGATGACATTCCGAGAATGTTTATGGTTACACCGTTTTTGTTTACTGTATCAGAGACGAAAATAGAGCAAGTTAAATTGACTTTGCTTGAGACAGGGAAGTATGATATATCCTCTATTGCTAACTACCCTCATTCACTTATGTTCAGTGTTGAAAATAGATTCAAGCCACGCCTACAAGTTTTGAAGTATTTGGAAAAGAAAAATCTGATTTGTAAATGGCTGAAGCTTTCAACACTTTGCACAATATCAGACATGACCAATTTTCAGAAATATGTTGAACCCTATGTGAAAGCAGCTGGGGGAACAATCATCACAGAGAATGATGTCAGTAGCAAAACTAAGATGGATTCCTCCACCGCTCAATTTTTTGCTGTTGTTGTGTCGTTGATCCGTGCCAGTGGAAAGCTTCCTTGAGGAAAAGAGTGGAAATGAAGATGATCTTCGGGAGAAGGAAAGGAGTAACATAAGAGGAAAGCAGAATGTAGTCATTAGATGAGGGGCTGATGTTTCCAAAAAAAAAATCTGGTAATGGTGGGACTTGGGAAGAATCAAAGATATGCTTAATTTCACGAAGTCGAAGAGATGATCAGATTCAGATGCGGAGTCCTTAATTGATGTTTTTGTTCCTCATCTCTTCCACATTTAGTGTAGCTTTAAATGGTTCTCCATTAACCCATGTGACTTGAACCTTCACCTTACCTATTTGGTTGGAGGGGAACATATTACCAACTGATTTGCGTCTGGTTGTATGTTGTTGTTCAGGTTAGTTATCTATGCATGTCTTTTGGCATTTTGAATTTCTGTTGTTTCATGCTCCACATTACAAGTCTCTATCCTAGGGTCATCGACTTCAAAATGTCAAAAGAACCTCAATTTTGTGGTTTATCCAAGGTACTTAATATTGTCCCGTCTCGTTTGAGGATACTGATCTTTCCAGAATTTGCATCCCTTGGTAGCCAAGAAATCTCCGATTTTCCTCAAATCCGGTAGTTTCTTGGTCGAAACAGACATTAAAAGTTCCTCAAGTTGTCTTTTCCAAGTTGTATCCTTGTGAAGTTTACGTGATGATGCAACTAGGATCCATGATGTGAAAATACATCAATAGAAAATCTTACTTATCCAGAGTGCCATGACATGTACAAATTGTGCAGAAACATACATGTGAAATTGCAGTTTATGACGCATGAGTCAAGTATAAACATAAAATGTGTTTCAGTATGGCTCTTTCTATTATTTCTTTGAATCTCTACTTACTAGTTGTGCTATGTTCTTGCCCATTTATGGAGGGTTTATCAGTTTGTTCAAGTGCTTCGAGACCTCTTCTTAGTGGCATTCTGCCTTAAAGCCTAGTAGTTAAGTTTACGCTTATGTCGCATTCATGGTGGGAAATAAGGTGAACTAAGTGCACTGTCAATTCATACGAACACACAAGTTTTAGGGGCTGTTACATCTTTTAAACTGATCCATTCCAAGACGTAGAAGCGTTAGTTTTTTTTTTTTTTGTTTTTTTTTTCATGGGCGAAGGAGTGAAATGTTTAACAATTGCTTCCATCCAAATTCTTCAAGAACCGTGGCATACCCACGGATAAGCATTTGTACATTTTGCATTGTATTTTGAAGAGTAATTCTGAAAGAATCAGGAAACATGTTCACGAGGTTGGTGTTTGAGAGGCCTTCCATGATATTCATGTATGCTGTTGGCCGGGGATGTTGCGTCAATCTCTGAATGAGGCCTGGGAGCTGAATGATAGGTATAAACCGTAACTGCAAGTTTGGAATGATTTGAAGAAGAAGGGCTTAACTAAAAAATCGCTGAACTTTCAAGTCTATGCACTGTTACAGATGAGATGTTCTGTAAATTATTTGTTGCTCCCTGTGGGAATGATGTCCGTAAAGCATCTACCGTGAATCATTAGCAGATACGGAACATGAAGCTATAGGAAGTGGTGGGCTGGTGGCTTTGTCTGTGTCATGTGTTGTTCATGCCTTTATGCATGTTTTTATAGTAGCTAGTCTTCATTCACTGTCTTTACGTTAAGAGCCAAAGATATCTTTGCTCATGTGTAAGTGGATACTGTAATTAGTACAATGGAACATTTTTTGTTTTTTTCCCTGCACAACGATGGTCGAAATTGTATTTTCTTGTTCTTTTTATTGAATTCTGATAATCTCTTACTGTTTTCGCCAATACTTTTTGTTTATGTACAATGATCTGAGTCTTTCAGTTTTTTCCGCCATGACAGAAATGAGATTTTCTCAGATATTTGTTGAACCTTGATACCTTATATGGTACATGCTCCATATCAGAAGACACAAGTAACTACAGTCATCAGGTGTTAGAAAAATCTAGTTCTGTTTCTCTAGATCAAAGAAAAGCTTAATGAATATCTGAAATTTAACCAGAGGCCTTGGCACCTTGCTGAATGCTCAGAACATGAGAAAATGTGTTTTTTCTAGTGACCTTAATCATAGATTCATAATCCATCTGCAGATTAGTTTCGCAGGTTTTGTGTTTCTGAATTCTGATACTTGCTCTATGTACCAATTTAGATTATCTGGTCACTAATGGATATTGTAAAATGCACAGAAATAATGGAGACAGCTATTCTGGTTTGTAGTTTGTACGATAGCCGATAGGTGCACGCTTCCTTCTTCTCCGATGTTGTCTTGGAAACGGATCACACATGGCCACTCGTTCAGTAACTCAGTTTAGTAAACCAAGTATCCAACGACATTTTTATGCTCTTCAGTTCACACGATTCGTTAAGCCAAGCATGATACTTGCATGTTGGAAGAATACTATTTGCATGACTGTGTAGCATACTAGCATGTAGAACAACGAAGTTAGTCGATTCCATGCCACACTGTTTCACCAATTCCTCTATTCATCTCTTTATTTCTTCCTTTTCTCCGCGCCTCAAGAAACCGTTCGGAGTACAAACATGGAAACAGAACAATATATAAAATTAATGAATGAGCTAGTGTTCTTTCAGAGAAGTTCAGGTGGACAGAAAGAAGCAAACTTGCAGAGACTACAGCTATGCATGTGATGCTTTTTGGAGAGATTCATACATGCTGCCGAAGAATCGTTCGAGCTGTTTATGTGACTCAGTAAGCTCTTGGGGTACTGAACTTGGAAAATATATATAGAAGAAGCAATGAGCCTGTCTTATTTGTAGAAGAAGGAAAGAAGCAATGAACATAACTGAAAGCTTATTTTGTGACTTTTGTCCCACATTGAGAAAGTGTTAGATGCATAAACTGTATAAAATTAGATACCAAGCATCTAACATTCGCCGAGCTAAGTAACGAGAGCTTGTAACCAAGTGGGGCATTAAGATTGTTGGACATTGTTCTGGACCAGTTAGCTGGGCTTAGTGGCAAATTTCTGGCCCGCCCGTTCCAAGCGGAGAGTTAGCTCCCGTGGCCCAGACGGAAGTTTGGGCTGCTTGGGCTCTAAAGTGGAGGGCACCGTGTGAGGCTGGACACAGAGCAGCATTACCTCCCGCTCCTTGCAGTGGAAGGACAACGGGTCGGTGTTCACCTTGTCCAACAAAGCTAACTGGCCCAGTTCAATTGGACAACAAATTTTTGGCTTCTGAAACTTCTTAAATATTTTTGAGTTTTTTTTTTAAATCTTTTTTCTAACCCAAAATTCAACTTGGGAAGAAGTAGTTCATTTATTCATTTTACAACAGAGCTAAAACTTAGTAATTCTTCTTAGGTTAGGTCGTAATTCGGGTTGGTTAGTCCTCGACTTGAGCTTGGATGACGTTCTCAGCGAACTACTAGATCTTCGTGTCCTGGTGATCGACCTCGAGTTATAGCTATCGAGTCACCTAAGATCTGCAAAGACAGAGAGATGTGTGTGTGTGTGTGTGTGTGTGTGTGTGTGTGTGTGTGTGTGTGTGTGTTTGTATTGTAAGACCGACCTGACCACCTACTAGATCTTCATGTCCTGGTGATCGACCTCGAGTTATAGCTATCGAGTCACCTAAGATCTGCAAAGATAGAGAGAAGTTTGTGTGTGTGTGTGTTGTAAGACCGACCTGTCGTGTGGTCAGGTCGGTAAGGTAGAGACTTTAACTGAAGGGAGGCGGCCGTGTAACCGTCCATGTGATAGTCTTCGAGTGACAGCGTATTACAAATATAATAAATGATTATGTGATACCTCTCCTCCTTGGGATTTGTGGTCTTTATATAGGTTTACTTTCAACTCCATATTGCTTACAAGTGTGGAGGCGTGATTTGACCACGTCACCCACTCCTAGTGGCCCATTGACCTTGGCCGGAAATATCGCTTTCAAGGGTAGACAAGTAATTTCGTCATAGTCAGCGACTTTAGATGTCGATTTCAAGGGTACTTCGGTCTTTCCATTCGACTCCGGAATAGTTCCAAAAGAGTCTCAAGTATTCTTTGGCATGTCATCATTAGAGCGTATACGATGTTCTTCTTAAGAGGACTATTCACCAGTCGAGGCCCGACACTGACGTAGTGCTTTATCTCGATCTTTCCCAATTGCTGGATTACAGTACGAGGGAACCATATTGCAAGTTGGGTGGTGTAACATATGGTGCCTACCACCCTTTTTGCATGGATTTCCTAAGTCGATGAGGAGTCGTTCCTCATGAAGCTCGACTTTTAACGTTCTCTTCACTCAAATCTCCTTAGTCCATTCTAATTCATGCCAACCATATTTTTCACTCATCACACTGACTGTCGTCCAACCGTCAAAGAACATATGTGCCATACACTTTCCAATTTCCATCCCTCCCCACACGACACAAGTATTTTTAGAATTTTGGAAACAATTGAGGGACCTAATAGTTAATAATAATCGACCCCAAAAATTGAGGTATTTTCAGTTTGGTCCCTGCTTTCTTCAGTTTCTTGGTTTCTACTTTTAACTTGTAATCAAGTCAAATTGAAGCTTTTACCCCAATTCAGAAAAATTCAGGACTGCCATGGAGAAGAAAGAGACCTCGAAACTGAAGATAGCAATCATTCATCCTGATCTCGGAATAGGTATCATCCATCATCTATCCCCTAATGCTTATTCATTTGGTTTCTATAAGCTCTTTACTTCTTTCGACTTTGATCTTCAGTATTTTATTTATTGAGCTTGCCCTTTCTTGTTTCTGTTCTTCAGTATGGGTTTCTGTTTCTTTTCCATTGAATCCCACACCAATTTGTTCTTAGTTAACGATACACAAAATTGCAATGTACCCAAAAGCTAAAAATCGATTTTTTATGGATATTTTTATTCCCCTAGTTGAGCTGAAGAAGATAGCATGATGCAGTGTTTCATTATCTGTTTTATTTAACAAGGCTAGTAGCTTTATTTGTTGTTTCATTGTGGTAAAAAGATGGGTTTATCTCTTATCTCTATGAGAATGTCCTGTTTTGTTGTATGCTTGTATCGGGTTCTGATGTCATATACTTCATGACTGTTGTTCCTTCACATTAGTTTATTTGACATTCATGTTATATTCGCGTAATATGCGTACATGAGCTATGTTGATATAGATGTGTAGTTACCATGTATCATATTTCAAGTGGTGGATCGCGATACTTATGCGCTGAATCTTTGTGATGCTTAGGTGGAGCAGAAAGGTTAATTGTGGATGCTGCTGTAGAACTTACATCTAATGGACATGATGTTCACGTTTTTACATCACACCATGACAAGGCTCGCTGTTTTGAGGAAACAGTTTCTGGTTCGTGCCACCGATTCTTTCTCACTTCTCCATGGTCTTGTGTTGATGTGATTTTTATCTTATGCCTAGTAATCTGCAGGTACCTTTCCGGTCACTGTATATGGTGATTTCTTGCCGCGCCATATTTTTTACCGTTTCCATGCAGTATGTGCATATTTGCGGTGCATCTTTGTAGCTGTATTTGTTTTGTTCAAGTATCCTGCAATCGACGTTATACTTGCGGATCAGGTCTCTGTAGTTGTTCCACTTTTGAAGTTGAGAAAATCACTCAAGGTACAAAACAGTTGCAAATACGTTTGAATAGAACATTAATATACTCAGTCACCTCTGATTGAACAATATTTACTTTGTACGTAGGTTGTGTTCTATTGCCATTTTCCGGATCTCTTGTTAGCTCAACATACAACAACTCTTAGGAGAATTTATCGGAAACCTATAGACTATCTGGAAGAGATAACAACAGGTTTCCTTCAACTTTATGGTTCTCTTATAAAGCCTTCCCTCTCCATCCGTGCGCACTTGTGCCTAACTTCGGTTCATTCTTTGACTCTGTTAATGCAGGCATGGCCGATTTAATTCTTGTTAACAGCAAATTTACTGCATCTACTTTTGCAAGGACTTTCAAGGAGCTCAATCAAAGAGGAATTAGACCTGCGGTGCTGTATCCTGCAGTCAATGTTGATCAGTTTGATAAAGTTAACTCTACTAAGTAAGAACCATTCTACTTGGTATCATAGAATTGTAGGATAGATCGCATAGTTTCCTGTTTGAGTCTCTTTTATGTTATTTCTTAGACAACCCATGGAGGTCTAACTGTTCTGAACATTGGATTAGGCTGAGTTTTCTATCAATCAACCGGTTTGAAAGGAAAAAGAATATAGAGTTGGCTATATCTGCCTTCGCAAGGCTTTTCACCAGTCAGTCTGCCCTTGTTGATGGTCGCGATGACATGGAATTTACTTTAACTATTGCTGGTAAGTTCCTATAGGATTATTTGGCATGCTATGTGTCAAGTACTATTTCCTTTTGTTTATTTAAGCTTGTGTGTATAGCAAACCGCCTTTGGCAGTTCAGCATTGTGCTATCCTGGATCAGTGTTCTGATCATCAGATCATGCATATAATGTGGCTATAACATTGTTAGATATCTGACGACATGCTATGCCATTATACTAGATCCAGATTTTTTTATTTTTCTTTTGTGTGCTGTAGTCTGTAGACTTATTCAAATTTCAAAGATACAGTAGAAGCATTCACTAGAACTGCTAGAATCTATTATGTTACATGCATCTGCAATTATTTCCCTACAGCTGGGGACAGATCCAAGTGGATGGCATATAGCCAAGTTTTGTGACTTAAAACGATTTGCTTAATGATGCTGGAAATTGTAATATTTGGCACATTAAGTTCCCAGCTTGAACTTCTTGATATGTGAAAACTCCGTAAAAAACTAAGTTCTACAACCCCTGATCTGCATCATCAGTATTGCTCCTTTTCAAACTGCATTTGTCAATAGTTCAAATTTTGTGAGGGATGCTTTTAAATTCTTGGCATTACGTCTATTCAAACTTGGTTGCTTTGTATGTACCTTGTACTGAAATCCATATGAAAGCATTTATTCGATGCCTGGGGTATATACTTGTGGCAAACGTTTTGACGTGATACATTACGTGGATATCAATATAAGGTGTATTAGGACCAGGTTTATGCAAGTCTTTCTTGTTGCATAATAATGCAATTTGCATTTGTTATTTAATTGCCCCTCATTGGAGTCCTATGGTTCTATGTTCTGTTGCAAATTGGGAGCAAAAGGGATATAATTCATAAATTCAGTGTTCCTTTTACGGTGAAGTTTTACTTTTTTTGCTCATCCAGAAAATTTTAGTATAGATTGAATTGAACTATAGGTTATAAGTTTACTCATTAATCTTTACCTGTTTAGGCGAGCTCATGCAGTTATATTGTTCATATTAATGGCAGGTGGCTATGATAAGCGCCTCAGAGAGAACGTTGAGTATCTAGAGGAACTGAAAAGATTGGCAGAAAGCGAAGGTATATCTAAAAGAGTCCAATTCGTTACATCCTGTTCAACATCTGAAAGAAATACTCTTCTCTCCGAATGTCTGTGTGTTATCTACACACCCAAGGTAATTTGTGTAATTTGATTACAATGAATCACACTGTTGTTCGATTGTTTTCTGAATGAGAATATATAATTGCTTTAGGATGAGCATTTTGGAATTGTTCCATTGGAAGCAATGGCAGCTGAGAAGCCTGTAATTGCATGTAATAGTGGAGGTCCGGTTGAGACAGTAAGAGATGGGGTTACTGGCTTCCTTTGTGAGCCTAAGCCCGAAGACTTCGCAGAGGCAATGGCTAAGTTTGTTCGAGATCCTTGGATGTCAGAAACACTGGGCAAAGAAGCACGAAAACACGTGGTGGAATCCTTCTCAACAAAGATATTTGGCCGCCATCTGAACGCATATCTGGTTGATATAGTTTCAGAAAAGAGAGATTGAAAAGGGTGGTGGTTGGAGCTGAAGGTAACTAACTTGCTGTATCAGTAGCTACATAGATTCAATGTATGTTGAATTTTTGATAGAACCACAAGATATATACATGAGAAATACACAGATCGAAAACGTGGAGATCTTTGCAGACTTTGGTTTTAGCTAAAATTATGCCGTTTTCGGTTCTTAACACAAACTCTTGTTAACTAGGCCACCTTCTTCTCTGTTCTATAACTTCTCTCTTGTTCTGATTGTTTTGAAATACATTCATTTGAAGTTTTTGGACAGATTTGTTATGTTGAGAGCTTTTAAGTATGTTTCAGTATTGTGTCATTGATTGATGAAGTGATCAAATAAATGAGTGAACATGCAAGTAAACATTAGAAAGAAAGGGAGAACAGAGCACCCTGCCCATTATCTCAACATATGAATGAATCTCCAATTGCACACAAACACAATGCTTTTTCACACTAATAGCAAAAATCTCTACAAAAAACTTCACAAAGTCAAATTACTATAAAAAAAAAAGAACAGACTCCACTAGAAAACTTCCAAAAAACAAGTTTAGCTTAGCCTTATCGATCGTGTGCTTAGGCATGATTATCTACCTTGAGAAACTCTGT
>JAQRGC011801429.1:0-10273 GCA_028659135.1 Plantago lanceolata
TACCATTGTTTTAATACTAGTATAACTTCTTGTTTACACACTATTATCCGAGGCCCAATATTTTAGGGTCGCACAGGGCCTCTAAAATCTCCGAGACGGCCCTGCAAGTTCACAACTGTCTTATCTCTTGTGATCATTAATAATTATCATGTCTTAAACAGAAGTGGATATATATGATAAGTTATGTGCTATTCTATGGATCTTTCGGCCGGTACACGATTGAACAATTTAATTTGTGTAGGTTTCGTTTCGGCCAGTGTAGGTTTACTCGTATATTCAAAATGTAATATACAATTATACAGAATAGTTTACTCGTATATTCAAAGTGTAAAATACACAATAATTTCTCTATATACAATGCGGTAATGGAGTAATATAGGAGTATAATATATTTGCAATAGCAATTCTCCAGCCATTTTTTGTTTGCCCGAACCAGCAAATAGTATTGTTCCAACTCCAATAATCAGAGAATATTGCTTTAGTACACGTTTCCTATCCATTGCTTTGGTACATGTTTCTTATCCATGAAAATTTAGAGGCCCCTCCAACCATACACAATTCAACAATTTCATATCAAATCTTCTGAGTATCTGAAATATCAAGTTCAATGGGAAATTAAATTCTAACGAATGGATCAATGATTTCGCCGCCTGTAGTTGTTAACCACACTGGAAATAGTGAGAAGCAAGATCATTGATCTCAGCCCATAGTATAACAAATCAAGTTCAAATTTCCAGGATACGACATGAATAAAAATGACATCAGATCAGCACGGGCACTTCAAAGCCGACTAGAAAAGGAAACTTGCAACAAAGGTTTGTGTAAAGTGTCATACTGTACTTTCTCCAGTCCAGGGGAGCCATATACACAATAAAATGCCATGAGATCCTCTCTATACACAGATAAAAATAGAGAGTACGGGTAACTGTAGCCACAGGGCGCTACAAATCCCAAATACAACACATCTATAGTAGTATCCCACTACAAATTTATATCCCTAACGTGTACCTCACCTCTTGTGTTAATAAATAATCGTAATCTCCTCTTGCATCGAATAAGAAACACACATTCACTAGCAAGAGCAATCTATTCAAAAGGAAAACCTTTAGCTGCTGTTTCATCATAATAATATGGCATCAATGGAAAACTTGAGGTGACGCATAATATTCGCTTTCATTGAATACAGGTCTTAAATCTTCTTTGCACATAAAATCCAAAGGAAATGAGACGAGGTGTCCCTTGACAGATTTTAATCTTTCCATAGGATCTGTGGCCGTGACATCTCCATCTTGGTAGGATTCTAGCTTCTCTGGGGCTATTCCTAAATCAATGGTCGTATGGCCGATTTTCTCCTTCCACGAACTCATGCATTGACGGAGCGAAACCCTGCATCAAATAAACACCAAATAAGCAATAGAAACTACAAATATACTTTTATATTGAAAATCACTGCTGCTATTGTACCTTGTATGTACTAGGTCATTTGGTATACAAGAAAACACGTCTTGGTAGATCATGGTGTTCGTCTGTCAAGCATGAATGTGAAGAATAAGGTGAGAAGACGGGAAGAACATTCCAAAAAATTGCTGTACGATTTTCCACGCAAGTGGATAAAAAAAACTTTCATACTGTAGCAGCAAATAACAAGTAGAACTGACCTTCGCAGTTGCCATCCATATATCCTTGTAGGTTGAGTCGATAACTGGATCTCTTATTTGATTAACCTAAAATGGTAGCGAGTTAGAGCCTAATAAAATAATTATTCTTTGATAGAAAATCCCACATTTTCTCAATGACTTCAATTCTAGACAAGATTGAGTTCAAATTTAATGTTTTCTGTTCACTATATTGTAGCGTTGTTACCTCTCCAGCATGAAGACCAAGGTGCTCCGACCACAGTGAAAGACGGAGACTTGATGCAAATTTTCCAGCTTTCCATGACTGGCCCCCCATCCACGAATCGACAAATTCTTTGTCTTCAATGAGCACGGCAATCTGACAGAAATAGAAACAAATAATAAGGGTTATAAATCGTTAATTTCCTTTGTCATGTTTAGAAGGTGTAGAGCTGATGTTGACAATAAAATGGTCATCTTTGTAGGGGAGATGCAACCAAAGAAATCTGTATGTCATGATTAAAGAAAAAGAATTCCTAATTAATCAGGTATAGGAGAGAAATAAACTAACACAGACTTCAGATGAATCAGAGAAATGAATGATATATGGCAATATAAATAAAAGAACAAGAAACTTCCCACCCAGCTGGTTTTGAAACTTGGACTGAAAAAACAAATGGGGAAGAAATGAACAATACTATGGGGTTTGTTTGACTACAAGCACTTCCTAGCAATATCCAAATCTGTTTTTGATGGCTATTTACTGATATAGGATGTGATTGTAACGGCACATTACACATCAAATAGATATTCGCTGCAACTCTCTTCCCATAGTGTGTGTTCTGTTTCTGGTGCTACAAGCCATGTTCTATTATACAAGATTTACAAGGGAAAACAACATTAACGTGCCTGAATTATAAGCTCAAACAATTTAGAAACATACTATGTTCAGTGTAGTAAACTTGTTCCCCAGCACTCAATAAGCCCACAATGATACAAAAACACCGAAATGAATAACTTGAGTTTTGCTCCTACCTCAGAATCTCTAGATCCAAGCAAACTTCGATCATTAATATTAGCAGAGCCCAGCAATGTAGACCGGTCATCAATGATCATGATCTTGCTATGAACATAAACCTGAGAGAACAATCTCACGTGTCAGTCTTCCCAGCTAAATGTGCATTCATGTATGCTCAACTAAAGCTTCAAAGTAGGGAAAGAAGGAAAAAAAAATTGCCTTTAATGACCCCCTACCCTAAACCTCCACAGCAAATCTAAAAATTAACAGAACAGATGTATGGTGTGCAAATAAATAAAACGTCCATGTATTTTGGTGTAACATGAGAACCTAGCCGCATTGATTTTCAATCATTGATAATTGCATGAAACTTCTCCATTAAATTAGAAGAGAAGAGAAGTACATGATGAAACAAGGTCCATACATTTCTTGACCTAGCCTAGGCAAAAGAAAATAGAACTTCTGGACCATCAAAGTGCTGAAGGCTACCATGACTAATGTGTGCGAGTATCACAAACTGAAAAGTAAGATGCTATCAACACATTAAGTATAATGTAAAAGACTTGAATTTTTTTCATGTAGAGTGAGAGCTGTGAATCAGAACGGAATGTGCATGATCAAGGAAAAGACCACATCTGCATAAATAATTCAAAATAAATACCTGACTAGAGGCTATAGGGCCACCATCAAAAAGTTTTCCATAAGCTCTCAGACCATAAAAAGACACATAATCGTGCATTCTAGCACCAACAAGGTCATAGAGATTATGCAGTATGGAATTAGGTCCTCTTGATATGGTTCGATATTGCCAGTGCATAATGGCTCTCACAGATGCAGCACCAGAATCATCCACACCGCCCTAACAGAATTTATACAGAATGACTCTCAAATGTCCACTGTCGTCTAAAGACATAACAAGAAAAAAGTAGTATGGGGCAGGTACCTGGAAACCAGGAAGGAGTGGTATGACAATGATAACCCTGAAGCACTTCTTCTCATTATGGGCTCGCATAATACGCCTGTATAATGCTTCTAAAACACGATTGCGAATAATCTCATCACCAGATAGACCAGAGATAAAGAATTGATTCTGGATACAAAAACATTCCCATTATGTCAGACAGATTATCTTTTGGTGCTTAACATAAACAAATGATTCAGATTACCAATACTACTTTTTGGTAGAGGAACAAGGTGCATTAGTGTTTATTCTTGGTAAGCTATTAATACATGTATCATAGATAGATTCATTATTGGAATGATCTCAGACACTTTATTATCCCTTCTGTTTGTATAAGTTGGAACATGACCAAGTTGCGTTAGTGCGGCAGGCAAAGCTTAAGATCTAATGCTACCATGTCACTCGTCAAATTATCTAAAACCATGAAAAAAAATTAGCGTATATTACATTAGAATCAATTTTTCCAGAAAATGGCAATACACTATAAATTGTTGAACACTTCAAATTATTGCAACCCTGAAGAAGCACAAGCTAATATAAATCATTGCCTGACTATCAAATTGGGAAACAGATGCAGCTACACACACAGAGGAACAAAAAAGGAATAAGTCAAAGTCATGCATTAAAGAATTCAGCTAGATGATTAAGAAAATGGGGTCACAGGAAATTAAACCATATTCACATCGCGAGGTGTGAGAACAAGTGCCATCCACATACTTATTTTTCATTATATTCAAATAAGAATAATGTAACTTCCTATTGCAACACTCTGTGCTGTTACAATCCCAAAAATGAAATAAGAAAAAAGGCATTCTTAAATGTAAATAACAGGAATGAATCAGCCAAATACCTCGATATATACGAAATGTTCTGCTCTATCAATCAGTGAACAGTAAGCATTGTGTATACTATCTTCAATCTGGCTTGTGCCAGCTGACCATTGACTGACACTCCTTATAACCTGAAAACCATGGTCATCTTAACTGTTAAAACTAAGGAAATTCAATTCCAAAAACAATACAATATGAATGTCTATGTTTTGACAATCAACTAACCAAAAGAAAACCAGGAAAGGAACGTCAACACAGTTAATAGCAGTGAATAGGAAAAGGGCATGGCAAGATTCACATTTGGGTCAGATATACTTGACTACTTGGGAAACAGTAAGGTACTTGTTCACATGACCATCAAACTTTAAGGAAACTTTTTCCACAGGACAAACACCACACTTCTATCAATCAGCAACTAAGAAGAATTTTATACCTAATCATCCATGGAAGAGAATATAAAGAAACCTATTCTGACACCCAGAAATATTTGCCACATAAAAAGTACACCTTGTTTCCTCTGTTACAAGCCAGCACCAGAATCTCTCTTCTAATATATAAGCATATCATAAAATTACTAATGATAATCTTCAAATAGTAGCATTATGCATTTGAATTAAGTGCGCTAATGCGTCTAATTGAAATCTAGCAATATGAATTTTTACAAAAAAAAAAAAAAAATACTCAGGGCGAGAGGATTAAAAGTAGAGGGGGTCATCACCTGACAACGGCATGAAACACGGGGGCCCACTTGTCCCATTTCATCAGCAGGAACAACTTGACCACCACGTTCCTGTGTTTCCCACCATTCCTTTCCAGAAACTTCCATGCCATGAGAAGCCAATGATTTGCTCTGGTGATTTGAGACGCCCAGATCATCCACAAAGCCTCTCATGGGCGTATCTGGGTTTAATGGTTCAATTTTCAATTTATGGAAACTGAAAGGACTTCTTGTAGGCCTGCTTGACTGACTATGAAGAGGATGGGATTTTATAAACATACTTAACTCTGGTTCTCCGTTTACACCATCCCTCATATCAGCCTCCTGCGGAATAAGTAAAGGAATATCTCCAGTTGATGATGGAGAGGGAAAGGATTCCCTTCGTTTTAGTATTTTATAATCTCCGTTCACACTCGTATCCCTGGACTCTTTTTCTTTGTTTTTCCCCAGGTAATGGGGAATCACCATGTGGTGCTGAGGTATAAGTAACGGAATTGCTTGTTCATTTGCAGCTTTGTTTCTCTGGAAGACATGAGGGTAGTTTAAATCAAAAGACATCCTACAGTACAAATTAACAATGTGATTAAATGAAGGAAAACCAACCTTTGCATAGTTCCATCGCTGTACAAAATGCCGGGCAATATCACGGCCAGGGGGGCCCCAGAAGGCACAATGAACATCATGCCACGGCATGCGTGGATATTTTGTTCGATCTAATTCATCCTTCATAGTGTCCTCCCAAGAGTTTGGTTCCGATTCCCTAACATTTTGTATCATATCAACCAGATTACATTAGTTTAAGGAATTATATGTGATATGAAAGAGGCCATGTAATAAACTTGCTGCCTGTATAGATTAGAGACAAATCTGTTAAAACAATAAAAATAAAACATGGAAAATCAGCTGGCAGTGCTTGCATTGAACAGCATCTGCGCTAAGGAATAATGGGTCAGCCTGTAGAGCATTTTAAAAGAAGAGAATTGATCTCCTTCCCCTTTTCTATTTTTCTTCTATTCGTTTGTTTTTTTCTTTTTTCTTTTTCCCACTTATTTATAATAGAGAGAGAAGAGAAAACAGTTATACTTCCCGCTTGGAACTACTTATAGAAAACATCACTGCTAAAGACTAAATGTCAATCTAGAGCATACCTTGGATTATAATAATCTTTGCCAGGCCATATTAGAGGGGGTTGATCGCCCACATTATGTTCACCAGAGTCATAACGTCCAAAGCACAAATCAAGTCCTCCAACAAAGCATACATGGTGATCCACAATAACAATCTTTTCATGGTGGGACCTATGTAGCAGACATCGTAATATCAGTGTCCATGGAGATAGGAATATCTTAAAAAAGAAAGAATGTTTATATTGGACAAGCAT
This sequence comes from Plantago lanceolata, assembly GCA_028659135.1. Classification (NCBI taxonomy): domain Eukaryota; kingdom Viridiplantae; phylum Streptophyta; class Magnoliopsida; order Lamiales; family Plantaginaceae; genus Plantago; species Plantago lanceolata. The sequence goes on from JAQRGC011801429.1 coordinate 6,525, forward strand.
ACCATAGGTAGACGCCACTCGAAAAATGGTCAGGATAACGAAGTACTTTGATGTTTTCGTGAATGCCTAGAAGCTTCTTTTTGCTGTACACACTATTAATTTTCAAAGCTATAGCAACTTCTTTATAGAGGAGAATGTAAACCTAGATAGAAGAGAGAAATTAATACCAACAGCGGTTAGAAATTGTAAGAAACACATCAAAACTAAAACAACGGGCTTTTGGATACAGAAACCAAACATCAACAAAAGTTAAAACCAAGATTTCTTATCTTAATTTTTAGAGATAATTGCTCCCAGCCACTAATTATATCATTTTATTACTATTAGAACCAACCTTGATAAAAGTCAAAAACATTATTATAAGACCCATTTATATTGCTCTCAGCCCCAGTTCCAAACATTGTTTAACAATATACCCCTCGACCTGGACCATTATCTGGTGCGAGGCACCCATATGTGCTATTTGAATGCATAGAGTTGGGCATCGATGTCTGGTGCCAATCATTTTATTTGGCACCAATAGCAGGTGCAGTTATTTATTCATCATCCATTGTGGCACCAATATCTGATTCCGGATACAATTTACTGAATTTGTATATAACACAACCAATAATTGTTATAATGGCACCAATGGTTGATACATGTGCATGTTGATATTCATGTGGTGGTACCACATTGGTATAAACATTTTACTAATACTGCTATTAAGGGCCAACTAAAGGGTATAATAGATATTATCGTAGACATATTTTTAACTGGGGCTGAGAGCTATCTTGTTCAATAATTTGGACTTAAGAGAATTTCACCCTTGTCTTTATTCAACTAATGGAAATTTCATTCCATTGCACTAAAGAAAAGAGGCTGCAGACTCAAATATTGTAACAGTAAGCTATGGCATGAGCTGAAGTATTAAAGAGTTAATATGTTCATGTTTCCGAAATTAAAAACGGTAATATAAGGATAAACCATCATGTTTAGAGTCCAAGTATCATGGCACTGATGATTATTGTTAGAAGAAAATTACCTAAAGCTGTTGGCTGCAAACAGCCGTGAAGTGTGAATTGGAATGATGATCAACGATAAGAGTGTTACATTTATGATTTATCCTATCATTTCTTGCCTTCTCTGATCCTCACATGTTCTGCTACTGTACTTTCAAAAAACAAAAAGTTCTAGTACTATTTCAGATCATGGCCTGGGAGCAAAGAAGTTCCGCTTCGGCATTGCTCTATTAATATCCTACTATATTGACCAAAATAGCACGTCTGAATTGTAACCGGTGCATGAATCTCATGTAAGTCTGCTCTCGCATTACTAGCTCACTCAATACACAGTTCAAAATTAACCAATTACACTGCACAAAAGGGTCACTGAAAAGGAAATGCACATTATGCACATCGACTTAATTACCTGAACACCTTGTTTGGCTTTGGACTCCAATAAAGAATCAAGTCGTGCGGATGCATGCGTATTAAATGGACGCCGCAAGTATAGTTCTGGACATAACCACCATCCACATATGAAAATCTGCATGACAGTCTTGTAAATAGCTAGCAAAGCACCAACCTATCAATCACTAGCTATAAGCATATAATTGCTAAAAGGTTCATTCTAGTGAAACAGACCTCTGATTTTGCTTCCTCTATAGCAGAAGCAATAGCTTCAAATGCAGCACGGCCATCAACAAACCATTGAGCCTGACTGCCATCTTCAGTCAAACCCCTGGGAGGAGCATAAGATCCAAATCTATGAGGATGGCACCACCCTTCCGGAGGTCGAAGACCCGCATCATTAATGGCAGCAACCCAATCTTTAACTTTGGAATTGCTTTTAGTTCTAAGTTTTATGCTCCGGTAGCCACATGTCACCTGCATAAAGATCCAAAATAGTTTTTTTTAAAGCTCGGTGAAAGAACATTTGCAGATATTCACTATTATTAGAATAATAAGAATGAGAATTATCAGATTTATCCTAATTGCATATAACAGTGAAAATGGCTTCGGATTAGTGAACAAGACGGGGGTGGGGGAGGGCTAAATTTTGAAGCAAAGAAGATCCTAAAATTTTCCATCAATCGTTGGAATATAAAGTACTACTTATTTACTCAACTAGAGATCTAGCATAGGTAATCCACTTCTTCTGTACTATTTTCTTTCTTGATCTTGATTAGCTTCTGTACTTCTTCATATTCTTAATCATATGCTAACTACTCAAACATCAACGAATGTAAAAACCACGAGTCAATATAAGAAGCATGCTGAACTCTGGGGAATTTGAAGTTCCTGGAGTAAAACACTATCAAACCATCATGGCTTATTAAAAGGGCACCATTAAATTTTTTAATTACTTGACATAACTTACCCTGAAATAATGGCGTAGAGGATTGTGATCATGAACTTCTTTAGCCAAGGAAACTCGGCCATCTCCATTACCATCTGAAGCTGGTAGAACATCAAAGAGAATAATGTCTAAAGGTGTTGGGTCGAAGGGATCCCTAAGAAAAGCCAAGAATCCAGGTTTAAGGACAGCCCAAACCTGCAGATATTTTCAAATTTTTATTAGATACTTATGCACAGCAATTTTTATAATTAAAATAAACCGTATGGTCAATTATACTGTATCCAGATACAGCCCAGCCCGATGGCACACGAAAGAAAGGAGAATAGGTGTATGTAAACATACACACTACACCTACACGCACATGTATCTTACAGTAAGTGTGAGTCAACGAATAGATTTTTTATCATTATTATTTTACTTTTTTGTGTGTGAAACAATCAAACAAATAAGAGTAGTATAATTATAATTATATGGCATTAGTTCGTTGGCTGAGCTTATAAAGAAACCTTAGCATTACATGGAAACTTGCGGCAATAAATAGTTGAGACTTGAGAGGTGGTGTGTTAGTAACTAATTAGGTTGACATGCATATTCAACATTGTCCGGGATCTTCTTAGGTTTGACTTCACCGGAGATATCTTTCTATCACGTATGATAGATGATACGATTCATTTATGTTGTGGAATGTTTGTTCCCATTCATATTACACAACAGGCCCATAATTCACAATGAAAAGACTCCAGTTAGAACAAGATATAAAAGTTTCACTGTTAAGAGATGATTCTGAAAGTATCTTAATCCACAGGGATAGTTACGATAATCATCCGTAGTAGTTGTGAAATAGTTTGCCTAGAGAACATACCCGACTCTGTTGGTGGAACCAAAAGAAAACAAAGGGGATTTCAGTTTTCTCTTGATAAAGAATCGGAAAAATAAACAAAAGCACGTTTCAAATCACAAGTGTACTTGCAAGAAATGATGATGTCAGAACCAAATGGCAACCAAATAAAATCATTAGACAAATGCTAGCAACGTATGCTGATAAACAATACCTTTTGCCAATTATCTCTGCAACAACTGGACCACTGGCATGAACAACATTTTCTCTCATCACCATCTCCTGGTATTTTAGGTAAATGTTTCACCATGATATAATCTTCCTTTAGCTTAGGTCCATACTCGGGCGAGAATGATAACTTGGAAACTTCCAGGAACTTGCATACCTGCAGAGTGTAGGACGAAACACAGTTACACAAGTTGCTAAGAACAACTTGGACCCCTGATTTGGTATGACCGTACCAAAACGGCAGATGATTCCATCCTGGTTCCGCCCGGGATGGCAATAAAACTTGGATAAGATTACAAGATAGTAGGTACTGCTCAATGTAAAAAAAAAAAAAAAAAAAAAA
>JAQRGC011802050.1:0-11256 GCA_028659135.1 Plantago lanceolata
TATGGGGTTTAGATATTGTTGGACAGTTACCAAAGGGCTCCAAGCAGAAGAAGTGGATACTCGTTGCAGTTGAGCACTTCTCAAAATGGGTCGAAGCAGAAGCAATCTCGAAGATAGATGAGGACACCATCTTCGACTTCATATGGAAAAACATTGTTTGCAGGTTTGGTCTACCAAGAGTTTTAATTTCAGACAATGGATCCCAGTTCAGTGGAAAAAGACTTAAGGATTGGTGTGAAATGATGAAGATCGAGCAGCGTTTCACTTCGGTATATCATCCGCAGGCGAATGGTCAGACAGAGGTCACGAATCGAACAATTGTCAGCAACCTAGAGAAGAGGATAAAATCAAGCCAAGGCGATTGGGTAGACGACCTCGATGGCGTACTATGGGCCTACAGAACTAGTGTTCGAACAGCAACGCAGGAGACACCTTTCAGCCTTGTGTATGGCTCCGAATCAGTGATCCCAGCTGAGATCGAAGTCCAGACCCTCCGTGTCAAAATTTATGATGAATTTACAAATCCGGATGGTCGAATGCTGGACCTAGAATTCCTGAATGAAAAACGAGTGAGTGCTCGAATAAAGATCCTCAAGTACCAAGCGGCAGTCGCTCGAGCTTATAATAAAAACGTATGCAATTGGGAATTCCAGGTTGGGGACCTTGTCCTACGAAACGTGGCGGTCCAGAAGCACGTTGGCAAGTTATAACCAAAGTGGGAAGGACCATATCGCGTCATAAAAGCCAATTCAAATGGAAGTTATGAGCTAGAGGAGATCGATGGAAAGGTACTCCCTCGACCTTGGCATGCAAACAATCTTCAGAAGTTTTATTGTTAAGTTGCTCTCGAAGTTCTTCACTCAAATAAGGATGCTGGATGACTCCTCCGACAGGACATAACAAGAGCTCCCTCCGTCAGGGATGAATCTTGGACAGCTAGGAAACCCCTCCGACAGGGACACCTATCGAGTGACGTTCAAGCACCACTCCGTCAGGGGTAGCAATGAGATTGTTGTAGTTGATCTCTCCGACAGGGACAACTAGTTATCATTTTTGACAAGAAGTTTACATTCATCGTGCTTATACTCTGTAACTACTTACAAATATTTATGAATGCAAGAACTTCCTTTTTTGGTCTTAGTTACGACAACTATTCGACTTACCTCATCTGGTCTTAGTTACGATAACTATTCGACTTATCTCATTTTGTCTTAGTTACGACAACTATTCGACTTACCTCATCTTGTCTTAGTTACGACAACTATTTGACTTATCTCATTTTGTCTTAGTTACGATAACTATTCGACTTACCTCATCTTGTCTTAGTTACGACAACTATTCGACTTATCTCATTTTGTCTTAGTTACGACAACTATTCGACCTGTCTCATTTTGTCTTAGTTACGACAACTATTCGACTTATCTCATTTTGTCTTAGTTACGACAACTATGACTTACCTCAACTTGTCTTAGTTACGACAACTATTCGACTTCTCTTGTTGTCTTCTCTTCGACTAACACTCGATGCCAGAAAATAACAAGTTAAAAACCCAAATACATTGTTCAAAGTTTCGTTCAAAGGTTATTTACAAATATGAAGATAGAGAATCGATCATTGCTACAAGAAAAAGGGGAGTATTTCATACATCTTCAAATGATAAAGTGGGGAATCGGCACATAGGTCTCGGCCTTACAGGCGTAGAGGACGAAGGATCTCCCCGTTCATGAGAGTCAGGTCTTTGAGGAGTCAGTATCTTCTCGAGGTCCCTCTCGATCGACTCACTGATCTCATCAAAGGGATTCCATCCGACTGGATAGCCTTTGCATGGGCCAGGAAGCTTAAGCCACTCTTTGTTGTCTTCAAGATGAATACTGAATGGACTCCAATAGTAAACAGACATCATTTGCCCTGCCCATTGAGGAAGGAAGGGACCACCATGCATGTGTTTAAAGTCCTCGGATTCAGGCTTAACAAGCGACACGAACTCATCCCCTTCGAGATCCTCATAACTCACACAGGGAGCCGTGAGATCGAGAGATCCATCCCGAGTGTTAAAAAGCCAGACATTATGCTCTTCAAGATTTATGTCATCTGAGATAAGACCTTGTTTTCGAAGTTGTCCAATAGCTGAGTCAAATCCCACAGCTCGAGCAGCATCATATGAGAGTTCATGCAAGTGCTCAAAAGACTTACTGTTCAGAAAATCCTTCACGGCCTCTTCTCGAGTTGTCAGCAAGCGTTCAAAAAAGAAGTTTTTGAATCCAAAAACAAAATTAACCAAGTCACCATACACAAGGCACTGCTCTTCGTTGGCAGAGATAACTTGGGTAAGATTGGTCTTCAACAAGTCAAGTTCAGCTCGAAGGGAGGCTACCTCTTCGAGGTTACTACCTTCCGGCTTATTTTGACTTTGTGGATTTCCATGAGAATCCTGTCAAGTCATTCAGAGAAATACAGCAACAAGGAGATGAGCATAAGAATTGACAAAAAACTTTCTAAGTACAAAAAGGAAGGCAAACTGATCAAAACGGACAATTAGATAAACATAAGTGCAAATTGTCACAAGTTACATGCCGAATGGAAAAAATTAGAATTCATTACAAAAAACACCACGGGGCATACCCCGGATCCTAATCTAGTTGATCAACGGGTTCGGCTCCCGGATGGGGATGAAGTAATCACCTGCTCGAGGGGGTGAGTCTTGCTTCCTGCTTCCTCCTGGTTCTCTGGATTGGGCACCTTCTCGCCACTCTCATCAGATTCACTCTCGTCGCTAGCATTCGATCTCTCCATACGTTCCTTGTCCTCCGACTCAGTATACTTGGACCATTCGACCCTTGAGAATTGAACCTAGTTGGGAGCTATAGGACCCGACAGAAGTTGACTGATATCAGGAGATTCCACACGACTATCCGTCTTACCTGCACTTCGAGCTTTGTTAGCCTCATCCTCGATTCGGTCGTTTTCAAAACCCTTCCAGGTCTCGAACAGGTTATAATCCTCTTTGGATTTGACTATGGGGTAAGGGGTAGTCATCCATCTCTTGTTCATTTCTTCAAACTCACAGAAAGGAGCCATCTGATAAGAGCCTAGAAGATCACCGGTCCATTTTGGCAGGTAAGGACCCCCACATTCGAACTTGAAGTCCTCGTTCTCTGAAGTGACGACACTGACAAATTCATCTTTGCAAAGGAAGTTATCCGAGACGTCTGGGATTCGAGTGTCCACTTCCCCGTTTCCAGACTTCATAGCATCGATACCCTTCTGCTCGAGGGGGTAATCTTTCGACAGTGCACCCGCTTTCACTAGCTGTTCGATTGTTGTCTCGAACCCATGGAACCGAGCTGTGTCATAATCAAGACTCTTCTGATATTCGTAAGAGGCACTCTCAAGAAAATCTCGAGCTGCACGTAATCGATCCCTTCCCATATTACTCAGTATCTCATCCTTGAATTTCATAACGGACTCGATAGCATGGGCATGAGAGAGCCCCTGTATCTTAACCATGTCCTCAGATTTTTGAAGAGAGGCGAGTGCCTGATTCCTCTCTTCGACATACTTCACTAGTGCTTCCTTCGACTTCCTCAGTTCTTCTTCTATACCCTGGTACTTGGCCAATTCAGACTTGGCACTCTGACACTCGACAAGTTCGGCTTTTGCTTTCGCCAGTTCATCCTGCACCAACTGAACCTTCTCATTCTCTGCTCTAAGTCGAGCTATCTCATTCTCGAGACCTTTCAAGTCGGCCTCAATCCTCCTGGTGTTAGATTCATTCTCTTTCACCTTCTTCGCATCTTCGAGTTCTTCCTCATACCGAGTCTTCCAGGTCGAAGACGCTTCTTGTAACTCGGCGCATTCAACATTCATCCTAGTGCACTCCTTCTCCATGAGAGCTCGTTCCGCTGCTACCCGCTGGCAGGCACTAATGGCGTGACCCAACTGACACAAAACAAGGAATAAGGAAAAGAGAAAATAACAAGGCAATCTTATACACAGGAGTAAGACTTGAATAAAATACCTTGTTGAAACGAGAGGCAAGATCCGTCATACGCTCTGGTTCAGTCTTCGTTTGTAACTCCAGGATATCACTATCCCGAGCTACCTGCTCATTCTCCATCTCTGCATCCGTCAGCTCAAAGTTGGGGTCTCGAAGCATGATTAGTCCACTGACCTTCTCCCCACAGTTTTTCAATGATTCAGCTAAGGTAACGGGTGTCGAGCCAGAAGCACCCTGCGACTGCTCTTGTCGAGAACCCCCGCCACTAGTATAAACAGATCGACGAGTTCGACTCTTCTTCGACACGAGAGTCGGCTCTGCAACAATACCTAACTCAACATTAGTCTTCGACAGGTCAGAAGGGTGGGGAATGTCCTCGATCTCAATCCTGTCATCTATAGGATCAGGATAAGTACGCCCCATAGGGACAGTGTCCCCACTTGCATCAACTGTTGGGGCTCTTGGAGGTTTAACAGCGATAGCAGGGTCAGCCCTCGTCCTCTTCGGCTTAGGGACATCGTTACTAGGACCAGTATCCGATTGTCCCCGCTTGTTTCTCTTCTTTGAATTTTTCTTCTCCTTAAGATACTCTTTCGAGTACCCTGTAGTTGGCACAGGTATGCACAAGGGTTCCAATCCGTTCTTTTCTCTCTCTTTGTTCTGCTCCTCGAAAGCGGCCAGGTTCTTGGGATCATCCAAATTGAAGAAGGTGGAGGGCTCGTAGGTTTTGATCCGGATGCCAGCATCCTCTTCGGCCTTCTGCTTTCTCATCATCTCACGCTTCTGTTCCCTAGCCTTCGACATGGCTTTCGTGAACCAGAATTCTGCAGTTGACAAAGGGACAAAAAATTTCATAAGTAAAAGGAGAAAGGTAGAAACATGTATATACGCAGAGTAATAGACAAAGTACCAAAACTAGTGTTCTTTTCGACACCACAGTATGATTTTCGAGTTAGGCCTGCTAAATAGGGGACCGGTTGTATAAGCAAACCACACCACACGTATCGATCTGGTAATGGTACAATAGTCGTGGGCTCGAAGGTCTTCTTCAGGTCTACCATCCATTGCGGAACACCATCTTTCGCAGACCGATTGGAACTTGGTTTGGTTCGGTTGAAGGTCCTTCGTCCTGGTAAAACTTTCCTTTCAGATTCCGGAAGTCCATCGTTCAATTTGTATCGATAGAAGAAGAACCGATCCCACCAGTCGGAGCCTATGGAGGTCGGTGCGTCGTCTATAAATCCATAGTTTGGATGAGACTTGAAAGAAATAAAAAAGGGGTTCTTGGGAGACATCTCGATCTGTGTCAGGTTTCTGAAGTTTTCCAATGTAAATGGGATCCCATGGTGTTTCATGGTCACACAAACACAGTACATATATGCGAGTGATGTCGGTAACACTTGCATGGGGCTAATGTCGAGACCAGTGAAGATGTTATCAACAATATCTGTATGCGGGATTCTAAACCCAAGTTTGAGTGAAACCTCAAACATTGATAGACACTCGGCATGAGGGTTGTAAAAGGTCTGGTCTCGAGTGGGGAGCACGAGTTCAATGTCCTCTGGAATTTCGTATTTCCTCCGAAGTATAGGCAAATCTGCGGCAGTATATATACAGTAAGGAGTGGGCAGTTTCCGGTCGAGATTTAGTTCACCCATGCTGTTGGGGTGAGACACCGCACCCTGCAAGCGAGGATACTTCAACTTCTGCGCCTTGGTCAATTTGTCTTGAACTTCGGCAGCTGCGTTATGTCTATTTACACTAACTACAGTCGCAAGCGTCTCCGAAGCACCAGCTCCCGCACGAACAGTAGCCACCTTTTGCTCGAAGGCAGGCGCCTTACCTTTTCGTCTACGGGAAATCTCAGCATCATTTAAGGGTTGAGGTGGAACAATAGTCTCGGGGATAACTCGAAGAGGGGAACCCAACGCATTCCCATCATCGGCTGTATCATCCCCACTACTCGAGTCAGTGTCGCTGTCGTCATCACTACTCGAGGAGGAACTTTCAACGGTGTTTTGATTCGAACCCCGACGTTGCGCCCCTTCGTCGGTAGAAAGATCGGGATTGTTTAAGAGCTCGTCTAATTCGTCGGAATGCAAATCTCTCTCGGACATCCTAAATCAAAGCAGAAGGGTTCTATCTTAGATAGCATTCAAAGAGAGGAAGGGTGGTATCCGAGAGAGTTCATTTAAGTATTTTGTTAAGTCAAGAATACTATTCGAGACATAGCTATCATATGAAACAAATACTCAGAATGCAGAAAAGTATATTCAGCAAGGCATAAATTAAAGACATAGAAGGGTTCGACTTACTTGTATTCGAGCTGTTGAAGGAGAGTCGATGGGAACACACTTCGAGATCCTCCGGTTCGATTGCTAAAATTTCTCTCTCTAAAAAAGTGCTCTCTGGAAAGTGAAAATAATGAAATGAGGAAAATTACCGAGTTTGGAAGCTATTTATAGGAGGGTATTGGGCCGTCTTTTCATAAGCCCAAATCACGGCCCATTCAAATCCGACCGTTGGATTGAACAAAGTCAACGGCATAGATTGAAGCGCCGCATTGAAAAGACATCAATGCCACGCGGTGATTCCGAGATCGTACACGTGGCACTCGATGGAGGAGACACCGGGACAGTAAAACAGTCACGAACAAGCACTCACATGAAGTCCAATTAAAGGTCGAAGGCCCTACTGTTTTACCCAAGGTAAGTTGGAATTTACCATTGCACAGTCAACCACCTATTCAAACAGTGTCCTGCACTCGAAAGCAACATCACCTCGAGTACAACACATGGGGACAAGGATAGGATAGGGACACATCTACAGAGATCACCACTACATTAAAGACACCACCTCCCTACACATCGAAAGCTTACCACCAAAAACACAAAAACACACCAAAAACCCAAAGACCCAACAATTTTTGACGAAATCTTTTTGCTCTATTATACTTCACAGCCCCATAGCTATATCCTTCGTAATACTATGAGACTGTGGGGACAAATGATGATGCAAAAAATGGTTAGATCACGAATTAAGCTCTACGGAAGGGAAAACGTCTGAAATCGCGTATATGGCGAACTAGCACCCGGCGGGCACACCACTCGAGTGGAAATATGGAAAGAGCTAGAATGTACTATCATCATGGAAGACTGAAAGAGATATGGAACACCCTTCGAGTGCCTTTAAAACAGATGACGTGGAAGGGAACAGGAAAGAGACTTCTGGAACATTTCCTAGGTCAAAGGGAATGACATAAATACCCTTGAAAGCGACATCTTGAGGCGGTTGAAGAAGTGAAGTTACTATTGTACCCTTAATTTGACGACGTGGACACATCCGGATGGTACACTTGTCAACAATCTAGTATACAAAGTACACCTATATAAAGACTCCAAATCCCAAGGAGAAGGACATGACTGATTCATTGATTACACTCGCAGGGAGGTACACTCGAACTCTAACCCCTTTCTATTACAAGGACGGTTTTACGGCCTCCTTCGAGTAAAGTCTCATACACCTCGCCGACCTGACCACACGGCAGGTCGGTTCTAATACACGAACACACACACACACTCTGTCTTTGCTATCTGCAGGACTCTCGAACTGATGCTCTCGAAGACTCAATAGAACAAGAACTTGGACGGATTAGAAGACTTAGACTAGCGAACTAAGCACTATTACGGATTCCCAGATTTTACCCTCATCACACTTCAGTTTTGTTCTGTTCAGACGAAAAGAACAGAGCCTAAGTTGGAAAATTTTCGAGTGTAAAATTGCGTGAATTGGAAAAAAAAATCCCTGGTCACCAATTGTTCTTGCCACTGAAAATTTAGTCATGAAACACGGGGCTTCAAGCTTACTACTCTTTCTTTGTGTATAGGTACTGAATGCAGCAGCTGCTCTATTGGTTAGCGGATGTGTGGAGGATCTGTCCGAAGGGCTGGAGCTTGCTCATGCAACACATATCTCCGGCAAAGCTTTTAAGACCCTTGATCTGTGGATTACTACATCGAATGTGAGAATATAGTAAGTGCCAAATAATTTTTTACCAGGGCTGGTACTGATAGACTTACGTTTCTATCACTATAAGAAATCCGCTGCATACCGACGGATACTATCCATCGGTACATAGCGACGGATAGAAAATATGTACCGACATATAGAAAATAACCAGCCAAAACCAACCTTGGTTGACTGGTTATTTTCTATCCGTCGGGAGGATAGATCTATCCATCGGTAGGCATCAACAGATAGATCTATCCGTCTCTGGCTATTTATATCCATTTAAAATAAATGGAAAATAAATTATTTACCGACAAATAGGCACCCGTCGCAAAGTCCGTCGTCATATAACTGGATTCACTGGATTCTTGTAGTGATTATCGTGGGTTTAATGTTTTTTAATAGGTGACGAAAAAGAAGACAATTATAATGAACACGATTTCTGCTACCAGTCAAGTTATCAGTGGAGCTTATGGGACTCGAGAGTTTGTTCATAGCCAAGGAACACTAATGGTTCATCTACTTCATCTTCGAAGTGACGCTGGAAGATTTAAATTTTCTTTTGTTAATCAACACCAACCGTAACGGTGTATTTGTATGTTGCTTAGAGCATCTAGTTCCTTTCCCTGGGATGTGCATTGATGCGTTGCGGATTTTTGGAGAATGTGGTGATTGTTTTGATTGATATAGAGCAAATGTTTTGGTAGTCATGTACTTTAAATGGTGTTACTGTTTTGATAGATATTTTAGAAATTCTTTGATAATCATGTACTCAAAATGCTATAGAACAATGAAGCTTCAAGAAAATTCTCCGACTTAAATTAAGGAGATAATGTTTCCTGAAGTTTCCTAGACTTTATAGGCTTGAGGTGAATAAAGAAGCCATGGTGAGGGAGAGATTTGGTGAAGTGAATAGAAACTTATGTTTTGAGGGGTTGTGGCTTCGTGCTTTAAGGCCAAGGGACATGGAAGAAGAAGTGGGTATCATTGAACAAGTGCTTCCTTTGTTCCAAGGAGGCGAGGTGGACGATGTGTGGGTGTGGCTAGGAAAATATTGGGATTGTTACACTACAAAAGAGGGGTATTCGGAAGTTAACATTCAAAGAGAAGAAGTGCCTTGTAAGCGATGGGCTTCCATTTTGTGGAATAACCTTGTTCCACTCAAGGTGGCCATTTTTGTTTGGAAACTAGCACAAGATAGAATACCTTCCAATGCAAATCTAAAGAACAGAGGGATCTTTTTTACCAATGATGATTGGAGTTGCAAGAGGTGTGATGGAGTTTGTGAAACTTCTTGGCATATCGTGGGGGGTGTGGAGTGGCGTTAAAGGCGTGGAAGTCTTTGTTCTTTTGGTTTGGGTGTGATTTCAAAATCGGAGACAACATGGAGGAATGTTTAACTAATCTTGGAAAGTGGGGCCCTTCTCATGTTAGGAAATGTTGGCATATCCTTTGGTTTGCTACGATTTGGATTCTTTGGAAAGCTAGAAACGAGCTTGTGTTCAAAGGGGTGAAGTGGAGCCATTGACATTTGGTGGAGAAAATAAAATTTGTCGGGTGGACTTGGTTAAAGGCTAAAGGGAAACTTTATCATTACACCCGGGTGGAAGATTGGTATCTTAATCCTAAGGAGTGTCTACAAGCTTGAAGGTGAAGGAAAGGTAGAGGTGGTGTGGTTGAAGCTCTAACTTTTGTTTTCTTCTTGGTGTTTGTTCTTTTCTCCCCTTCTTATGTGTCGAGCTCGGTGATCATAGGTGGAGGCCGTTGGAGGCTTTCTTGGGGTGGTGTCGGTTTGGAACTTGTTTACTCGAGTTTGGCTTTAGATGGGATGAAGGGTNGGCGGGTATCTTTCAAGGCTTAGAGTCAACTCGTTAAGCTTTGCTTTCGAGGAAACACCCGACCTGATTAGTCCTTGGGGTGCTCGTTATCTCCCCTCTTGACCCTTAAAGGCTTAAGTCAACTTTGATATGAATTTTTGAAAATTCGTATAGAAGTACAAACCCGACTTGGAAAGTCTTTAGGGACTTTTCTCCTTATCTCTCTAATCTTGGGTGCTTTTGTTGTAGAGTTGGTCCTCGACTTAGAGGTGAACCGTCCCTCGTTGTGTGTAAGGCAAGGAATAGACTATGCTTCTCAATGCGATAAGGAAACCATCGTTGTTGAGACATAGGGAATTTATTTTAAACTTTGCTTTACACACATTTTCTGTGTGGGTCGGGAGGTGACTTTCGAATATTGAGCGAGGAATAGACTATTCTCCCACTACGATAAGGAAACCGTCGTCCGGTGGGGTCTAGGAAATTTATTTTAAACTACTTGCTCGGTGTTCGCATTTTTCCTCTTGACCGGTGAGGTTGAGCTCTACTAGCGGATTTGAGGTGGCTTTTGTCCGTTCCCCTGTTTTTCGAGTCCTCTAGATTGTCTCCCCAACTCTCTGTTGGTCTTTTTCGCTGAAGTCATGCAAGGGCAGTTGTGTAATTTTGGTTGCTTGTGGGGGGTTTTAGTCAAAATCTCAAAGGCTTGGGCTGGGTCGTTTCTTGGGCCTGACACTGAGGGTTTTGTTTCACTTGTCTTGGGTATGGTCTGTTTAGCCTTCTCCAGTGTCCTCTCGGCTAGGGCTTTCTGTGAAGTGTTGATCTAGGTGCGGACTGGTGTTTAGGAGTCTCCGTTTCCACCAAAATGCTTGGGGTGTTTGTTGGCCCTCGAATTTTCGTGGAAAGGCGTAGCTCTCCGTATCTCTTGTTACTTCAAAGAATTAAAAAAAAACATTTGTAGTTTGACATTAAAATGAAGTTTATGTGTAAAGATTAGTGTGTATTATAACATTAATATAAGGTTTGCGTGTAACTTTAAAAAGGGAGAAAAGGTTCATGTGTGACACATGCTAGACGAAAATGGTGGTCAGTATTTATCCCAACCATAACAATATTGGGGTGTTTGCGGACTTTCCGGGTTATTTGTCTTGAATGCAACATTGTTTGTGTGGTTCTGGACCATCTGGTAGTAAATAGTTTATCGGGCGTGCTAGGCATTTGCACTTGCCCTGTTCTGCCAAGTATTTCTTGTAATTATCTTCTTATTTATAATATAATGCAATTTTTTGGCTGCTAAAAAAAATTAATAAAAAAGATTAATTGTTCTCTAGCTAATTATATTAATGCAATGATCTAAAAACTGCGTGTCATTGTTTATTGATCATAATAATTTATATATCAAATATGTATTGTATTGTATTATATTAGTATAAATTA
>JAQRGC011802382.1:0-11715 GCA_028659135.1 Plantago lanceolata
AAGCACAGACCACCTGCCTTTCTCTGGTCCATCTCCTCTTTAGTGAGCATCTTTCTGGATGGACATGTAGAAGTACTAGATGAAGAAGTAGCAGTAGTAACACTGTTAGGTTTGGAAAGATTTGCAGCATTACTAGAGAAACTTGCTTTTGAAACACTTTTAAAACTGCTCTTGTTCTCTCTAGCAATGATTTCAATAGCATTCTCCTGCTGTTTAGCAATCTCATAAGCTTGGAGAAAGGTTTTTGGTTGAACTGACATAACATGGTACCTAATCTCCTCTTTAAGACCACTGAGAAAACAACCTATGAGAAAATTTTCAGAATACTGAGTTTCAAACATTTATAAAGTGGCCTTAGTATCTTCAAATTTTTCTAGGAATTCAGCAACTGTAGTTTCTTGAACCAACTGGTGAAGTTCAAGCACTACAGTCTCTTCCTTATCTTCTCCAAATCTTTTCAAAACATTTTGAACCAATAACTCCCAGGGAATGATGCCTCTGTTGAAAGCAAAGCTTTGGAACCACTCATCAGCTTTGCCTTCAAAGTAAAGAGAAGCAAAATTTGCCCTTGAGTTTTCTGGTATCTCAGTGACTATGGAGAAGTAACGTTGACACTTCATAACCCAATTTCTAGCATTAGACCCATCAAATCTCGGAAAATCTATCTTTGGCATGTGATGATGGGGAGAGTGTGGTGGCTGATTTATGTTCTGAACTGGTGGCTGCAACTGCATTAGTGTCATCATGTATGGGTTATACTGTGGCATCTGTGGAGCTTGTGCAGTTTGTGGCATACCACTAGTTCATGGAGGTATGAAAATGGGATTGAGTGATCTTGTTGGTGAAGGGTTCGTCAGAATTGGTGGTGGTGGGAGATTTGTAGGCGGCGGATTAGCATGTGGTGGTGTAGGTGGTGGTCTACGGAAAGAGTCGAGTTTTCTGATTACCAAATCCATTGAAGAGTTCAATTTTTCGACATCAATTTTTAGAGAAGATGTTTCAGTCCTCAAGGCAGCTGTGTCAGCTTGATTCTCATTGTGTTGAGTATTAAGTTGAGCTAGCTGCTCTTGAAGTTGTCTCTGATGTTCGAACAAATCTTCCATTCTAGATGTTGGCATATTTGGATAGAAGGATTCCAAATCGTCATACTCTCTTTCAACCCAGGCTCTGGTAGCCAAAATGTTACGATTCTTCCCCCTAGCTATGGTGAAGAATCGTAACGGAATCAGAGATAAGCGGAAATGTAAAACATTTGCAGAAAAAGTAAAAAAAAATAGGAAATAACTAAAACTAATATTTCATTTATTAAGGCCTCTGACTTACAAACCACACAACTTAAATAGAAACATTACTGGCTAGCTACTCATAACGGTAATAATCTAAAGTTCATACAAAATAAGGGTACTGGAATTTGAAAAGGGGAAGAAAAACTACAAAGGTACTGTTCGTACGCAAAGAACAAAAGAGAAGAGCAGTTGCCGTTGCATCAAAATAGCCGTTTGGAGATGATGGCTCGGATTAAAACACGTGTTTTTCTTCTGTGGAGTCTCAAAAGCAAGAAACGACGTCGCAACAACTTGTACGCTCTAAGTCTTCTGATCAAAGGCGCGACTTGGACTAGGCTCTAAGGCGCGCCTGTTTTGTGAGATGAAAGAAGAGCTTCTGAGCTCTGTGTGTCTTCATCAATGGCGATTGATTTGTTAACACCTAGTTGCATATCGGCAATCGGTGAGCGATAATTGTCTGCGATTCAACATCGAGAGGATCCCTAATTTCTAGGTCGAGATTGACACTGGCGCGATAATGAGGTAACTTTTCTTCGAGTTCTAGTCACTAATGGCGGTAACTAGCATTCATTCGTGAAACCTCACCTGATCGAATGTAGGAGCTCGATCCTGGCCATGGGTCATTTATTCTGAATCCAATTCACAGCAATGGCTATGAAAAATGTAAAATGTGTTGCTGATTTGTTTAATTGCGCTCATCATATCTATGTTGAGTTGTTAATTGTTAATTGATGATCATATTCCAAGTGATTTTGATATGCATGAGCTCTGGAATAGTGGTCACATATGTCAGAGTTGTTAATTGATGATTTTGTTTTACGCTTAATATCTTAAATCCAGATTGTTGAAATTTGGGCTGCTTTGAGTGCCAAAATTGAACCAAGTTTTGAGATATACATGCTTGCGCCTAATTTGTATGCAAACTCTATGTTTGAAATGAGGCAATGTATACTAGTAGAGTCCTCTAAGCACCAATTTTTTAGATATTAATGCTTTCACCTAGTTTGAATTGTTGATACAACTGTAGATACTAATACAACATTATTCCAGGTTCTTGGAAATAGCTTGGCAGCTGAATATGGTCTTACAAATACTACAGGGGGCTGTGTTTGGTAATAATGTGGTCTTTAGCATCTCTTCAGCTCTTTCGATGGTGATACTAATATGATGGCTTGAAGTTGCATAGTAGTTCTCTCACAAGAGAGTCAGTAAACCAAATTTCAGTAACAATAGTCCATGAATTTATTAGTTTTTGCACCATATGTTATTCTTCTCTTCATTTGATGGATGTTGTTGATTCTTGAATTATGATTCATCAGGCACAACATTGAAGTGTTTTGAGCAGCAATACTAGTGGGAAGAGAAAGCAAGCTTCAAATACCTTGTTGATTTTTGGTGAGCATGCTCAATCCTTCTAACACCACAAGATTGTGAACATTTACTTATACCATATTTTGCTCATTTGATCAAGCATCTGAAGCAAATAAGACCTATTTCTCTATAAATGATTCTTTGGATATATGCTTACAAGTAGTATACTGGTTATGTGAACTTTGCAGAAACACAAACTGCCATTGACATACAACTTTCATAATTTTGCAGAAACACAAACTGCCACTGACATACAACTTTCATAACTACATGGTTTGTAGCATGTAAGATGAGTTTTACGGGATCGTTGGCATAAGGTACGTATGTAACATAAACTCAGGAAAAGTAGCAAAGTTAATACAAAATGTTCTCTACGAAAACGAAAATCTGCAAGTTTGCTAAACCAAAAATATACATTTAATTTTGCAGTTGGCCTCTGTGGGGTTACGCCATACTAAGCTTCTTCGTAAACATACATGGTACTAAATTCTGTTATATCAGAAACTACGAACTTTGTTTTTCTCTTTCACATCTCTAAATTTTGCTTCTCCTTTATTGCCTGATACGATGTGCAAGAATTAATATCAACCTCTGGCTATCGTTTATACCTGTCATTGTAAGTACGTTTAACGTCGTTACAGATTTTGTAAGGTACCATCTACTATTTCTGACAGAACTTACTTATGTTCTGAAGCTTGTCATGTTGGTTGGAATGAAACTCCAGCATGTCGTCTCCCTTCTAGCACTTGAGATTGTAGAAAAGCAGGGACTATATTCAGGAACTTATGTCATACCATGCGACAAAAATTCTATTACGCCTGATGCAATTTATCTCATTTCAGGTAAGCAGCACATCATGCGGTGAGATAACTCCCTGGTGGTAACGTTGCTTAATGGTCGATCTATATTTAATCCTCATTTACCCACTTTGCTTACAGAATGCATTTGAAATGGCAACATTCATTTGGTCCATGGGAACATCTGTTTCCTAGTTAGAGTGAAGAATCTTAGTTTCACCAACGTACCTTTAAATTGTACACTCAGTTTACTTGTGTTCTGTGCAGTGGGGTTTCCCTCAGCAATCATGTTTCACGAAAAACCACGCAATGATCAATGGTCATCACTCAACTGATTTCAGGGTATAGTGTCAACTAAACATCAGGACTGTCTTAGCTTCTCCATTTTGCAATAGAACGTTACGATTCATTCTGCTACGTTTTTCAATACACGCAGAGTCCTCATCCAGTTTTAGTGTAGCTACAGTACTGTTGCCTTGAATGTGCTCGTCACAACGGTCAGTTACTGTCATTGTTCACTCAAATTAGTTCATTTCGACTGTGAAAAATAGTTGTATAAATTATAAACCTATCGTTATTTTCTACTAAATTCAGATGGGATAGCTATCGTGCATGGTTGGTGTTTGATATTATATGATACTTGAAATCCTACTACATAACCCCATCATAGGTTAAACTATAATTAAAGGTAAAGTGAAGATCAACTATAATTAATGATAAATACCATGCCTATAATCATTGTAATTTTACTGAACTAGGTCTAAGGCAAAACTTTCTATCTGTCTACGAGTAGTGGAGCATACATGTAGTTTTAGCTATCGTTATCTGATCTACTACACAAAGAAAGGCGCTTCGTTCTTTTTCGGGCTTTGAAATTGCAATTTTTACTAAATAAAAGGAAATGAAATGCTTACAGAGGAGCATACATGCTTATTATGGTTAATCTGAGCTCATCCTCTGTCCATTTCGTATCCTTTTTGTTGATGTCTTGTGTTGTTGCTTGCTTTGCCGAATGTAATGAGCTTTTTATGTTCCAGACAACAGGTAATGTCTGTTAAGCTGACCAGATGATCTTCAAAATAATTGTTCCGTCTGGGATCATGACGGGCTTGTGTAGTTTCTGTGGTAGGACTGAGGGTTGCATGTATTGGATTAGTTTGCGGTATGGATAATTTTTGTGTAATTATGAATGTGGTGTAGACTGGTTGAATCTTTCAGTAATTTTGGGTAATGGTAATATAATTCAAGTATATACATTATGTTTTTTTCCTTTTTTTTTTATTTTTTCCCGGGCTTTATACCACGCTTTTTAAGTGTGGCATATACTATATACCACGCTTTGGATTATTCAATTTTGAAATGTAGTTTTTTGCTTTCTTTTGTTCATTGAACTTTGCAGCAGAATTATGATATTGGCATGAGGCAATTGCTAAAATGGAGTATACAAGGATAGATCCTCAAGTGATGTTTGTTGCCATCAGCTCTAACCAGACCCAAAGTCCCAATCCTCAAGTGATTAGTAAGAAGGTTTCCTGAAAGATGCTAACATACCCGATTCCCTGCAAGGCTGCAACACATCATAACTATATGCGTATCAAAATATGCCCCAAGGCGCCCAACACACCTTACAACTACAAGGAATATAAATTGTGAAATGTATGTAATTACTCAATAATAGCTTTCTGGGACTTATTTTATGTTTGCTCTCGTACAAGATTGGGCTTGCCATCATAAGCTCTCAATGAATTCAAGTGATTTCCAATTCATTGGAATAGTTGTATTGTACCAAAAAGCTCCTTTAGTTAATTTACCTGATTATTTCAAACTAGAAATCTCGCAGCGTGTTGTTGCGTTCTATTATTATAATTTTTTTTAATTTTATTTAAATGGCTATAAACGAGCAATATTTTTTCATTCATTTTGTTACTCGGGTGCAAACGACCAATATGAGGCACACCAGTATTAGAGAGCACACAATTAGGGAGTTCGATTGAGAGTTTCTGAGCCCCATTTATAATGCGGCTAATAATGAAAATTTTCTGCAGTATTCGTGTGTTTGTTTTTTTCTTTTTTTTATTATAATGTTATTTTTTTGTTTTCTAGTTTAGTTATACAGTTTATAAGACTCTGTTTAGTTCGACCGAGAGTTTCCAAGCCCCATTTATTGATGCAAATAATAATGAAAGATTATTATGTTCGATTCAGGTAATGCGATATTTCTAAAAATGATGAAAGAAACTAGAAAGAAAAATTCTCTCCCAGCAACAAATTTTCCTTACCCTCCAAAACCCCCCTTCCATTGTCTGTCCACACCAAATTCACCTTTCTCTAGTAACAATTCAAGTGTAGAAAATCAATCAGAAAACACTTTAGGCATAATTCCAGATCAAACTTTGTCTTCTAACAACCTGAATCATTCACTCTTGGCTACGATGTTGCCAAGCACAACATCAATTGATCACACAAATGCTAGCTCCAAAAGCACCAATGATCAAGGAAAGGAGCTGCCTGCTATTCAACAAGATCCCCCAGGAACAAATGTTGAACAAGGATTGAAGCTGCCTACTACTAGCAAGTTCAAATCTTTTAAAGATGCAGTACTACAAGATTCCACAATGATCAACAACGTGTGGGATGAGGAGGAGCTAATCGACCAAGATCAACAGGATCACATGGAAACAGCTTGCCCGGATCAAAGTCCTCAAGGAGAAGAAGCCCAGATCACTTTCTCAGCTTCTGAACTTTCCACTATGTACAATCCTTGGAAGCAAACTCTGATTCTACAAATAGTGCCTTATACAAAATCCATACCACAAATTCAGAAGCATCTACAAGGGCTATGGAAAATCTATAATCCTCTAACTACAATGGATATGGGAAAAGGTTACTATATCATCAAATTAGCCAACCAAGACGATTATCTTACAGCAATCATTGGAGGGCCTTGGTTCCTGTTCAATTACTGCTTAGCAATTCAATAATGGAAGCCAGATTTCACCCCAACCTCTGGATCTTTTCAAAATCTGGCCATCTGGGTACAATTACCAGAGCTCCCTTTTAAATACTACGAACCATCTGCACTTACAAAAATAGGTCAAGGTATAGGAAAGCTTCTCAAAATTGATTGGCATACTTCTCAAGCCAAGAGAGGTAGATATGCAAGAATTTGCGTGGAAATTGATACGACGAAGCCCCTCATCAAGTCACTTCAGATTGGCACTAGGAAGCAAAGGCTCACCTATGAAATAAGTTCAGAATTTTGCTTCCTGTGTGGTAAAATTAGTCATTTACAAGTGCATTGTCCACAAACCACTAATTCACATACAGAGGACAAAACAGAACTCCCACACACGGATAACACTCCCATCACAAAACCTCAGCAACACAAGAAGGAAGCATAAAAAACTGACCTACAAAAGGAGGACAAGTGGCACATAGTGCAAGGGAGAAAAGGAAACAAATATTCCAAGAATCCCACACATTCAGATGAATCTCAGCAAAATATCCCTGCAAAAGCAGGAAAATCAGTTGCTGCAACTGCAGCATTTTCTACTGATACAAGAAAGGATAAAGGTAAGGCAGTAATGCCAAGTGTCCCAATGGAAAATAACTCTCAGAAAAATAAATTGAAAGGAATTAAAATACCGGAAAATAAAGCTGATCAAGTTATCTCAATTGATCAGCAAGATGATACGCAGAATCCTTATCAAGGATCTCTCAAGAAAAGCAAGCAAACAAAAAATGTAGTCTCAGTAGCTTCTAAGACTACATTTACTAGCCCTACAAGCATGCGGCCACCTGGCCAATCACAAGCCCTCGTTTTACCACAAAGTGGCAGTTTAATTACTGCAACACTTCTCCCTCCCTCTGCCACGCCGGATTTTCAGAGTAAAGTCCCTCTTTCCTCTGCACCTTATCCCACACCAGTCACTTATTCCAACAGCAACCTTTCATCTTCCAACACTAACAAACAAACCCCCTTCACTTAACTCCAAAATCTCCAATCATTTTCAAAGCCACTAACACAACTTCTCCATCCTTTCCAAAGCAAAATGAGCCCAACTCAAAGCTCAATGCTCAACCGCAGAAGAAACAGATCAGTGCCAAGAACAAACAGATCACCCACTCCACCACTATCCCCTTACTCGCCTCTCCCACCTACAATCAGTCAAATCCAATCATCGTCAGAGATGAGAAACTTGCTCTTCTCACAGATGCAACCAAGCTCTTCTCAACCGGACATCACAATGAAGAACATCTCTCCAACCTTTCTACCATAAATCAATAAGGTGTTACTACACGGAGTGCCTCTAAACAGTACAAATCAAGAGGTTGTGAGTCCAAGAAAGAGGAGCAAAAAGGAAGCAAAACCACTTGCTTCCCCACATCAATACTCCAGAAGGAAATCAACAAGAACAAAGTCGCTACAGCGAATCTTGAACAGAGCATCTCAAATCACTCAAGTCAGATCTCCAAGAACCAGAGGACGGAAGAGAAGAATCCCATCTCAGTCTCCGACTCCAGTAACACAGGAGCCCCCATCACCAGCTCCTCAACCGGCATCACCTTCAGTGGAAATCCTGGAAGTGAGAGCAACAAGCAGCAAACCACTCTCCCCACCTCCGATCCCGCCAAATCCAACGGTGGAGATCACTCAGACAAATTCAAACTTGGTCAATTCACCGCCAGTTCCGCCCTTGACCAAAGTCAAACCCACAAGCCCACCAAAGGACAAGGACCCGTGCCAATCTTCAAACCAGACCCAGAACATGACTTTAGCCCAATGCATAAACCTTCTTCTCATATCCAGCCCAAATCGGAACCCAAATCAAACATCATCTCACCCATATCAAAAAACCCTAAGCCCCAATTTCAATCTCAATCGACCACTCCATCTGTCAACTCCACCACCTCACTTCCCGCAGCCGACGATCAATCAAAACCAGGCACCACCCTTCTCACCACTCAATTTCAACTGCCAGAATCAGTTCACCCCATTCCCGACATTTCCAATCTTCAACTCCAATCGATACCAGAACTATGCGCCCAAACCGGAGCCGATTACACTGCCCTTGTTCCCAGAACAGGGCAAATCGATATCTCGCCTGTCGGGTCAGAATGGGGCGACGATGACGAACAATACGACGACGCCGAATTTGAGAATGAAACTGACGACAGATTCTATGAGAGTTGCATTGACGCTGGAGTAGAATCACAACGACAAACTTCATCGGATCTCGCACAACGAATTCAATATCCGACCACTGCATTCGGATCCCTTGATAGTTTAGGTGGCAAGATCAGTGGACAAGGCGGAGTTTATGTATCGGATGATGCCGGTAATACAAGTGATGGGCCCCTCGGTCATGCACAATTGTGTCCTCAAGCCCAATCTAAGAGGAATAACGCCTCAGATCACTCCATATCATCTCAAAAACGTCAGAGACGGGAGGATTTACGACCCACACAAGATGGAATGGAAACATATTATTGATTCTACTGGAATGAAATTCATCTACTGGAATGTGGGGGGCAGTTTGAGGCAAGAGATAATTCAGGCAGTCAGGAGCTATGTCCAGGACTACAAGCCTATCATGATCATACTGTTGGTTACACGAGCCACTTTGAACAAAACTCTGACCAAAAACGCTCCTCTAGTTAAACTTGGATACACAGGGCACCACATTGTCTCCCCCCCCCCCCACNAATAGATTGCCCAAAGATGGGAGGCATGTGCATTCTCTGGAGGGAACAAGACCTCAAGGTTGAGATCAAGAACACAACAGAACGCCTAGCTCATTTTGAACTCAGCTTCCCCCCACCAATACAGCTTTGCCAGTATGACAGCGGTGTACAATCATACCCAAGCCAATCTCCAGCAGCAGGTACGGACTGATCTTATTAATTTAAGTACTAGTATTTCTGGACGA
The DNA here is from genome assembly GCA_028659135.1 of Plantago lanceolata. Classification (NCBI taxonomy): domain Eukaryota; kingdom Viridiplantae; phylum Streptophyta; class Magnoliopsida; order Lamiales; family Plantaginaceae; genus Plantago; species Plantago lanceolata. Next base: position 9,385 of record JAQRGC011802382.1, read on the forward strand.
TGGTTAATGGCTGGTGATTTTAATGCTATATTATCCCCGGATGAAAGAGTTGGTGGCTCTGGCCCCAACTGGAATAAGATGTTTGATTTTCATAACGGTTTGAGCATTTGCAATCTAATGGATTTAGGGTATAGTGGCCCTACTTTTACTTGGTGTAACAAACAGTATGCTCATAATTTCATTTGTAGTAGACTAGAAAGAGCCTGTGGTAACCATAGTTGGATTAGATTTTTCCCTAATTGTAAGGTTAGGAATGTTCTTAATACTATCTCTAACCATACTGCTCTTCTAGTTGATACAAATCCAGAAGATATTAGACCCCATAAAGCCTTTAGATTTGAAAATTTCTGGAATGAGTCTGAAACTTTTAAGTCTCTTTTTCATAACTTCTGGGAGCTAGAAACTAAGAAACCTAATTTCTCTCTGGCTAAAGGGTTACATAATCTGGGGATAATTGCCAACTCTTGGCTAGGGGTGTTCATTTCGGTAACGGTATACCGAACCGTACCGAATACCGAAATCATACAAAATTGTAGTATCGTATACCGAACCGAAATATAAATATCGGTTCGGTAAATTACCGAAATTTTCGGTAACGGTACGGTATGTTACTGAAAACCGAAAAAATGTATACATTTTTTTTCCTAGGCTTCTTGTTCTTGTTCTCTGCATCACTGCCAGTATTATCAGCAGCATCATATCGTTCCCACTCCCAACAATTTCAATTTCAGATTCTTCAAACTTATCTTCATTTTCTTCTTCATCGTCTGCGCCAATCAATTAATCAAATGCCAGCGCCTCTTCAAATTTGAGCTCATCTAAAATGAAAACAAAGCAAGATTATAGAAAATTGTAAACAAAACAAGTTCCATTCCATACATATAAACTACACCCAGAGTCCCAAATCAAAATCCATACATATGGAAATTATGGAAAATTGTAAACACAAAGTCACAAACATCAGGCAGCAGATACTTGTTTGTGAGTGTCGGGCCGATAAGGGTCAGAGAAGCGGTGCGTGAATTGCTGCCGCCTGTCGTGCCGATTTGCCGATGAGATGAGAGTCGAGAGAATATAAATTAGAAAAGGGGAAAAAGTTGTGTGAATTGTGAATCTGATCGAGAGAATTGATTTGGGATTTGGAAAAGGCTTTTTGTCTTATATCGTTAGGTTAAATTGTGAGTAAATTGCCAAATACACCCTAAGGTTACATATATTCGGTTTTTGGTACAAATACCGAAACTTTCAGTTCGGTACACCGAATGTGTATAAAATACCATACCGAATACCGTACCCTTTAGTACCGGTACGATATTTCGGTTCGGTATTTCGGTATTTCGATTCGATTTTCAGTTTTTCGGTATTTTTGAACACCCCTACTCTTGGCCTTTTACTCAACTCTCTAGCATTAACAGTGAAATTAGACTTGAGAAGAAAGAACTTTTGTTGATAACTGAAAAACTGCATTTAAATCCTTCTCTTTTTGGCCCCATGGATACCAACTTAAGAGTAGAAATTAACTCCCTGCTCAAACAAAAGGATATATTTTGGGCTCAAAGAGCTAAGAATAATTGGCTAAAACATGGAGATACTAACTGATGATGATGCTTTTGGCATTATATTCTAGGATTCGTTAGCCGTCTTTTGCATGTTTTTAGGTTCGTTTTCATATGCATATTGATAGAATAGATTCACGTTTAGTTTGTTTGCATTTCAGGTGATCTTGCGAGAAACGGCGAGTTTTGGAGCGTTTTCGATAGTTCATTGTGATTCCATGGCGATTCAATGATTTGAGGACTACACAGAGCTTGTACGTTGATCGTGTCACTTGCATCTTTGAGATTTGTGCTTTTGGAAGGCTTTTGAAGGAGCCAAGAAGGATCGAAGAGTCGAAGAAAAGAAGAAGGAGAAAAGTGCCCAGAAGAAGAGGGGGGGCGTACCTGGGATTTTTCCCCAGGTACACCCCGTACCCCTTCCTGGCGTACATGGGAATTTTCCAAGGTACGCCAGGGCTCCCCCTGGCTAATCCAGGGGGAGCTGAGGCGTACCTGGCCTTTTTGGCCAGGTACGCCCCACGTCCGCGACAGAATATATATATTTGGGTTTCCGATTTTCTGATTCCTAATTCGACCCAAATTCGTCCCAATTAATTCATTTTCAAGTCTAGACTCTTCCATTAGTATAAATACTCTCTTTTACTTGTATTTTTCATTATTGCTTACTTAGCATTTTCATAGAGACCTCTAGCTAGTTTTATATTTTCGCTTGATTGTTTACAGACGCAGAGATTTTCAATCAAGTTTACTTTTTCTATCAATCTTGGAGTTCCTG
>JAQRGC011802385.1:0-10192 GCA_028659135.1 Plantago lanceolata
CATCAGTTACAAGAAGTTAAGGCATTTAAAATTTTAAAAGTAATGTTGCTCAGCCAATGAGAGCTCAATATTAGAAAGCAAATGTATAATCTCCATAAAGAAACCAATAAAAGAACATTGATGGCTTTTCCAATGTTCCAAAACGTCAAATAATTTGCTAATAGCAAAATTGTCAAAACGTCACTTATTTTGAATAGGAAGGAGTATATCTAGCCATATTAAAACAAAACGATGTTAACCCTCGTATCCAAGATTGAAGTATCCGATAACTTCTCTCGGCTGACAGCCTAACCCCACCAGTGTCGACGCTACGACAGTTTCCATACGTAATTTGTTTATAAGATAGAGATACGTGACGTATGCCGTATTGTCCGATCTGACTCTTAATCGTACTAGTCGAGTATCTAATCGAGATTACGTATCGGGTGTAAGAAGCAAATAGCACAAACTTAAGGGGCTACAATGGTGAAGAAGCCACAGGTATAAAAGGCATAGCTTCATCTCTCACGTTATCTGCTTCACCTCAGCCCTCTTTTGTATCCCCGTCGCCGTCTTTAACCTCTCCCTTTATCACCATTGTTACCCAAATCTTGAAATCTCCCCTTTCTTCTTTAATGTTTCTGTAATTCTTTACATAACGTTTCTGGTCTATCCCTTTTACCTCTAGCTCACTATATATACCAGCCGTTACCACTACCCTTCTTCCTCACCACCACTTTCAAACCCTAACACACTCTCTCGATCCTCGAATCGAAAAATTCGTCGACCGGACAGAAATCTTGAATTCTTGTTCTGGATTTGACATCTAATCAAAGGGTTTGTTTCTGAATCTGTTAATTTTCTGATTGAATTCTTGTTTTTCGATTTTTCGATTCTTGATTTTCTTTTCTTTTATTTTATGTTAATTTGCAATTTTTTTTGCTATATGTGAACAGTGTTGAGTCATTTTTACAGACCATCGACATCTGGGTCTGTATCTGGTGCGATCTTTGAAGAAGAAGCTCATTGTTGTTGGTTGGAAAATGGTTGGAGGTGGTAACAGGAGAGATGAGGGGTCGTTTAACGTGACGAACACCAATGTTTTTGCTGCTTTGGAGAGCTTGAAGAAGAAGAAGAAGTCTGACAAGGAGAAGGGCTCATCCAAGGGGGGAAAGAAAGCTGCTGGGAAGTCCAAGGAGGAGGAGAATCCTGTTTTCTGGGCTCCGGCTCCCTTGACGACCAAGTCGTGGGCTGACGTTGACGATGAGGATGATGATGACTACTATGCTACCAATGCTCCTCCCCAGGCTCTGTGGGGTGGTGCTAAGATAGATGAGACTCAGAAACCTGACCCTGTGGAGGTAGAATGGCAATGATAATGATTATGGTTGATTACTTTGTTTTCTTGATAATGCATTGTTTTGTTATGCTATGTGATTCTTTGTTGCATTGATGGGTTATGCAAGTGCTTGTGTATGTAGAATTGTGTGTGTGGTAGGCATGTTTTTTTTTTCATACTATGCAATGATAATTATGGTAGATTACTTTGTTTCCTTGATCACACATTATCTTGGTATGGTCTATGATTCTTTGTTTTGTTGATGGGTAATGCAAGTTCTGGCATGTAGAATTGTTCATCAGCTATTTGCTAGTTTGTGTGGTAGGCATTTTGTTTCTTCATACTATACATATATGGATTGATTGTTTTCTGTTTGTGCTCATATTTGCTTTTGAATCTGTATAATAGGGTAATTGTATGATGACGGTTCATGCTTTTGATTTTGAATCTCTATAACTGGGTAATTATTTGAATTTTATACTGCGCAATTGATTTATCTTTTGGCACACGTGTTGCAATTGCATTTTTTTCTTCGTTATTGAAACGAAGTTACTTTTCCGCAATGTGAAAAGCACATGAACAGCATTTCTTGACTAATAAAATGATTACACTGACGTTTTGTGCTTTAAAGAGTAAATGCATAAACAATTATATTGATGTATATTAGCTGTTCGATTAATCCACTTTATTTGCATAACTTCTACGTTTGTCATGGTAACGTCCATTTGTAGTATGCATCACAACACAGTTTAGATTCTCATTGGCCTGTGTTATTGGTGTTTATGTTTGGAAGGATGGTTCAATGTATGCTCTTTTGTCCCTTATCTGCATTTACAACATCTGAATGGATTGTACGAATCATGATCTTTTTGTAAATCCATGCCTTTCTGCTCCCTTGGGTTTTCTAGCGTATAGGGAAAAGGGAAAATTGATGAGGTACTCTTTAAAGGAAAATAAGATGAGGTTCTTAGAGATGGTCACATTGTATGTCAACCGTTAATTGATATATTCTACTTTGTGAATTGGTTATATCTGATGCAGTTGTGCCTACATTTTTTCATTAAACCATCACATACTTGACTTCTTTCAAATGTTCTGGCACCGAGTGTTCACAGAGATGTTCTTGGTACTTGTGCTCTGAAACGTGATGCTTGTTTTTGCGCTGTAATTCTATGTGATATCTGTACACCATATAGTCGTTCAACAATTAGATTGATCTGAAGGACTCAAGGCCTTGGGGCTTTCAGTGGTTTTTCCAACTAGATTTGTGTATGTTTTAACTGAGTGCCAGTATGTGCACAGTTGGATTGCTCTGCCTGCTTCTATATGCCCATGTCATTTCTGTACTCTGGTTTGCTTGCTGCATTGTTCTCTGGGCTCTGCCTAACCAGAGAAAACCCATCCACTACATCATGCCTTATGCATCTACTGCCTGTAGCTGTAATATTGACATTTCTAGAGCTGTCAGTGTTTGTTTGTAAGGTTCCCAAATTTATCGACCCAGTAATTCTGATTACTCGTGGTTGTCTATCCATATTGCAGGAGAGTGAAAGTGAAGATGAACTTCTGGATGAGGTTGATGACTATGTGGAGGAGGAGCATGACCATGAGCCAGAGGTGGAAGAGCATCCTGCACCGATTGTGGAAAAACCTGTAGAAGTCCCTCAGGCACCAAAAGAAACTGAAAGACAGCTCTCCAAGAAGGAAAGAAAGAAGAAGGAGCTCGAGGAGCTTGAGGCAATTTTAGCAGACTTTGGACTTAACACAAAGGACAATGCTGCAGATGAGCCATCTGGTAGATTCTTCACATATATTTATCCCTATCAATTTCTTTATACTATTCTTCCATGTAATCCAGTATTTGGATAAGTCTTGTTGAATCTATGATATCATATGTTTACATAACCGAGCCAGTTTCTTGTACTTGTACCCGCTTTAATTACATTATACTTGCAGAAAAGAAAGACGGACAGCTGAATGGGGATGCAGAGAAGAAGGATAGTGCTCCGGTGGAATCTAAGAGTGCAAAGAAAAAGAAGAAGAAGGACAAGGCTTCAAAGGAGGCGAAGGAACCTCAGGATCAGCCCAACAGCTCAGAGGTTCCTCAAGGACAAGAGGAAGTTACTGGAGCTGAGCAAGGGGAAGAAGATGCATCTGCTGTTGATGTGAAAGAACGTCTCAAGAGGATGGCATCTGCTAAGAAAAAGAAATCCAGCAAGGAGATGGATGCTGCTGCAAGAAATGCTGCTGTGGAGGCTGCTGCAAGAAATGCTAGACTTGCTGCTGCTAAGAAGAAAGAGAAGAGCCATTACAACCAGCAGCCGATGCGGTAAGAGAAGAAGATTGTTGGAGAGCTGCTGCATACAGGTGGAAATTGGTTCTTATATCGTTCATTAATAAACAATGAGCTCCTCTTACTTCTAGTTTTGATAGACGACTTTTATGAAAATGTGCATCTTTTGGACGGCTTGCTATGTTAAAAACTTGTTTTCATATATGATACTCAATTTTCTAGCCTAGTTTGTAATATAGCTGTACTTTGTATCAATTTCTCCTTCTCCTTCTATTGCCTATGTTATGTTTCTTTTATATGGTTTGGTTTGGTCTAGCTGAATCTCCGAGTATCTTCCTGCCAATTACATATTCTTTTCTATACTCCAATGGTCCCGATCTAGGATTCCCCTCGTGTAGTCCTGTTTATTTTCTCCAAGAGTCTGCCATGATGCAAATTGGAAGGAAGGATTTTACTGGGCGTGTTTTAGAAGGGGAAGCTGTTTTAGCTTAAAAGAACAGCCCTCAGTATGGTGCATTGCATAAACAGTGGCTTGGCTTAAAAGAACAGCCCTCAGGGAAGGATTTTACTGTCCAGATAGTATGGTGCATTGGATAAACACCATTTCAAGATCTTGCAGTTTCTCTACAGTGGCTTGGCTTATTGTTGCCCCTGAGAATTATCCGTTCTTTCTTAATCCCTTCTAATTTTCTTCATGCTCAATGGCTGGTACAAGCATTGACCGAACTGTTGCATATCCGGATAACTAAGCCAATTGATGTTGAGAGAGTTGGTGAGAGTGAGACAGTTTTACTTTTAAGGAACAGATGATATGCCTTTGAGTTTTCTGGTAGACGCAGTTGCATGTTTTTCAAAGGTTGCCATTTCGAGACAATCTGGACACTGCAAAAGGTTCTGAGAAAATCTAATCACTAGTACTATGGAATATGGAATGTTTTGTGATGCTTGAATCTCTTCCTGAAATAAGATGACATTACAAGAAATCTTCATTTCCTTCTCACTATTACAAACATGATTGAATACTCTGTTATCTAACTCGAAATCTAAAGCCCTGAAGAGCGGACAAAAATGAAGTATCCAGCATTCGAGGAAGGTATAACAAGTTTCATGACTTTCTTTGAGGCGGCGTGCAATCACCAAAATCTCCATGGATCTTTAAAAGGAGGAACATAATTGTCCGTAGGAGGACAAAGGCGGAAGGAAGCTACTGTTTTCTCCAACAACGGTCCCATCTGTGTGATAAACAACCATCAGAACAACGCAATGCTCAATGAATTTGAGTCTTTGACAAGCACGCCTCGATTATATGCAGGTTAATGCACAAAAACATGCTCAAGAGGCACTCTGTACTAACACCATAGTTTCTAGTTTTGCAAGAATTATGTTAAAAGGCTAGTTCTGTAGACAAATTATATAATGAAATGAAAGCATGTGCAATGAAGCTACACTTACCTTTTCCCATTGTTTGCTCAGAGTTGAAGCATTGAGTGTGTACAAAAAACCTGTGAAGAAAACGAAAACAAGCCATCCGTAAGCTTACTAGCAAACCAGCCGTCCTCAGTGACATGCTTATAGCGAGCAATAAACAGATACAAAGTGAATACATAATACATGCATAAGTGGGGATGCGTGCTAAAGTTTTGATTCGTTTATAATGATATCATACCATCACGTTCATATGTGGAAGCAACATAATGTCTGTAATTATTAGATCCCACAACCTGCAGATTTAGCAGAAAAACTAGATCAGTCTGTAACTGTTAAGACTAATCTGTTATCTGGGGCAAGTAAGTTATGAGACATACATTTTTGGTTGGTGACTTGCGAATCAAATATTCATAATACCAATATGGTATGCCATCAACCTAAAAGCATAATGAGAGAGCATCAATAAGAGAAACTATCTGTATTTATCGGAGACAGTCAGATTGAATTACTGGTAACTGTTAGTGCAATGATTTGAACTTACAGTGGAGGAATGAGCATCAAGCACCGAGCTTTCATCCATCCGCTGAGTTGTGGTTACTCGCTGTTAGAAACAGCGGAATGTTCAGCTAAGCACTTATCAGCGGAAAAACAATTACATGTATAGAAAAACGTGGGTGAATAATTGCAAAAAGGGTTGGGAGACAAATTGTGAAGTAGGAGTATTATAAGGTAAACTAAAACCTTTTGCATCTGAACAGCAACAAGTCACCGAGTGCAGAGACACATTTTTTGTCGAGTGTTCGAGCTAAATGAACTATGCAATCAAGATGGCAAAAAAAACATTATGTACATGTAAAAGAGAGGGCTAAATACCAGAGCAGATTTGTCAGCTAAAACAGAATCAGCGACGTCTTTAGGGCCCCATGTACTTTTGTCTGTTGTTTTTAAGAACAGCCCATTTGGGGGGCCTATCTGAACCAACAAGCACAATTAAAAATCATATAAGAGTCCTTAAATGAGCTTTGAAGATGGTATAAGACGTAGGCTCAATAAATTTACCGTAACAGATATTATGAGGTTGTCTATAAAGTCTACTCTCTCAGAAACAATGCGAAGCCGAGCATCAGCTGTATGATAGTGAATAAAAGTGTTGGTAAGCTGGGTAATGAATTTGTTCTATAGAAAAATGAACAATGCTAACGAAAGACATAATAATTGTAATGATGCGTTGACCATCCTGAAACAGTTATCATACTTACGGGATAATGGTGCAGCAGATGAATACCGCTCCGGCTTTCTAGATTCCGCCCTTCAAATAGATGAAAATTGTAAGGTTCCTACAATTTTACCAATATGAGAGAATGACAAAGGGACTTCGTGTGTAACATTATGCCTAATAATCCTAGGAATGGTAAGTATTGCATCCGAATAATGGGAACCAGCCAAGGGAGAATCAGTAGCTATTGAAATTAAAAAGCATTGCTTAAATTTTCTTGTGATCAGCTTCATACTATTACTATCGTGCCTTCTTCTATAAGGCCGCCAACTCTGATAGATTGCAAAGACAATGCTGAAACCCCCTTGTACTTTATAAAGCATAAACACAGATCATCTATTTGTAAACATACCAATGTACTTCAGTGATGGAAACAGAAACTTATGTTGTGGTGGTTAGCTAGCTGAAAGTCCCTTGCTTAGTTTCATTAGCAGACAAATCTTAACAGAAACTCATGATAGTTGATGCTTGACTGTTGAATTGTGCATGGTCTGAAACTGAAATTATAAAACGGCGTGTGTTTGGCACTAAATTCAACTAACTAGTGTGCCACTTGCTCGTAATATACTACTCAACCACGAAAGTGGACATGACTGACCTCAAAATTAAGCATAATGAAACACTCAGTTCCTAGTACATGAATAGACACATACCATTTGAACAATAAGTTCTCAGATGGCATTGCTGTCGGATACAAGTACGAATACCCATTTATCTCATCGACAAACAAATCCATTTTGAACTCTTCCTCAGCAGCACAACCTGAATATCAATATCCGTTAAAGAAAGTTATTATTACCCAGCAAATCAATCTCTCAATAGAGTAAGTGGATAACTCAATCTGGAATGGAAATCCTTATGAGACACAGAACCCGATTACCACTATTCGAATTTCTTACACGGTTAACAAAGTAAGTAACACTAGCTATTATTAAGCCTATAAAGCTTGATTTGCTGCAACTCTTTACCACATCATGTTTCAATAATTGACATATTCTACAGTCTACACAATGAACTATGTTACCTGCAAGTTTACTTCATCATTCATATCTATCTTCAAGTAAGAAAACTACTCCTACTCATATTCAGGCAATAACAACACAAAACCAACAAGTCCAGCTAGTGATACTAATCCGGCCGAGTACTGTCGGACCCTTACTCTCAATAATCAACTAACACCTCACACAAAATGCCAATAACCAAGAAAGAAAGGTAATAAGTAATAACCCTCAATATTCACCTAAAGCTGGAAAAATCAGAGCAACTGAGGAAGATAACCCCATAAACATCAAATCCCTCCTCAAAACCCCATTATTTGAAAAGGGCCTTGAGGAATCACTCAAACTTGCAACTGTGCTTCTCATTTTCCAATGTTTTCCAGAATTGGGTTTCTTATGGGTTGAGACAAACATGGCGTCAACATTGCTCTTCCTGCAAGAACATGAAGAAACATTAGAAAAGAAGCAAGAAAGGGAAGAATTGCAGTGAATAGTAAAATACTTGCCTGGAAAATGGATGATTTAGGAGGAGAGAGTGGTGGGATTTGGCGGTAGAAGGAAGAGCTGTTGCCATTGCAGCTCAGCTCAGCTCATCCACTGTGGTGATAATGATATGAATGATGTCTTCTTGAGGATAACTCAAGTAGCATGTGATAAATCAAACTTTTTAAACTGTAATTTTACGGTTTACGCTCTGGCATCTAAAAAAATTACTTTTACCAATTTTACCTACTACTAGTACTAATTTAACTCGAGTTTTAAAATTTGTATTTTTTCTTCGAAATGTTTTGTGGGACTTCCTTGTAATTCGAGTGGATTACATATGTATATACTCGAAAAGTGACATTCCAACAAAATCATTGTGATACAGTGCAGCAAAGTGAAAGACGGTTTGAAATTCAAAGAGATAATTTAAAGTCTGAAACAGAAAATTCTCTTGAGAACGAATAAGATGGTGAGAACCTACATGCCTAAGTGAGTACTTTTGTGGATCTTCCGGGCTCACATAATGTGGCAAATCCAACTATCCAAGCCCTTTATCAACGGCCTGGCTCAAATAATGTCCATATCTATCTACTTTTATTCGTCTGGAAAACAATGTATTCAGTTCAGTTTAGCTTCATGATCAGTTTTGAGTCGCCACAGTTTCTCTCTTTGTAACTCAGACCCAACGGCATGATATTTAAATGTGTTAATTACTTAATTCCAACTCCCTTTACAAGTTCCAACTTTTAGATGTGATAGAATTCAGTCACCAGTTTTCCACTGAACTGTTAAACAGATGCATGTTTTTGCTTAAACATTTGTTTGTGAATAACCATCTACTCACAGGCATCTGAAGTTTTCTGATGAACAAATCAGGCCTAATGAACATATATTTGTAAGTACAAGAACAACATTTTCATCAACCTCCCAAAGCGCGTTTCAATGCAGCTCGTTGCTCAGGCGTCAACCTGCTTGGGAACTTAACTTCAAACCGGATCTTCAGATCACCGTAGTTTCCAGGCCCCTTCGCTATAGGCATGCCCTCGTTTGAAACCACGAGTTCATAACCAGGGTTCACTATTTCATGTACTGGGATTGACAAGTCGCGTTTGTCCAGTGTCGTGACACTCACAGTTGTACCTCCAATAGCCTCAGCTAATGTGACACGACAGTTCATGATCAAGTCATTGCCGTCTCTCTTGAACATGTCGTGTGGCTTTTCGTCGATCACAAAAACCAGGTCTGCTGGTAGCTGATTAGGCTGCTCGTTTCCTTTGTCTTGGAACGTTATCTTCGTGCCTTTCTTCCATCCAGGTTTTATATCGATGGTTAGTATCTCAGTCTCCGGTGATAACCGCCTGCACATCAATTTCATCAAATCACTAGCATATCCAAACAGTATGAACTAGGTAAATATTTGAGGTTGTTTCCAGAATACTGCATTGATGTTTTAAGTTGAAAACTGCTGGTTTTAAGACAAAATATGAGACCTACCCATTAGCATCGATCACTTGCCGAGAGATCTTCATTTTTCTTGTCGTTCCAGCGTAGAGTTCCTCAAGGCTGCAGGGTAGTTTACTCTCAACGGGTGGCGGTTTCCTTGGCATGTTTCCGTTTCCGTCGCTGTAGTTCCTGAACATGTTATCGCCCACACCAAATCCTCCGTACATCCCACTTCCATCGGATGAATATCGTGTGGACCTCCCTACCCCTGCTGATCCAAAGCTGAAAGGGCTACTACCGAAAAATTCTGCAAAGATGTCCTCTGCATTTCGAGGATTGAATCCATTCTGGTTTCCTGTTGCACCGGGTGGAGGCATGTCTTTTAGGCCTTCTTCACCATACTGATCATAGATTAGCCTTTTATGTGGATCACTCAAAACCTGAAAGACAGCAGACATACAGAAGATTAGGCAAACACTCTTTCTCCAAGAAATAAACGCTACGTACATTTGTCCCAAGCACGGACAGAATCCTCATATTGAGCTCATCTGGTTCATATGTGTTGTTAAGATCCTCAATCATATATTTGGTGCAGAACATCGATGACCATGCTATATGGTTAACCAATTTTATCATTCGTTACCAGAATGCTTAAGTGTTCGTTCGCCTATCTTTTATAACAGGTTTTAGTCATTTAAGTTGAAGCAAGTTCGAAATGTAATTGCTCATTCATGAAATGTTAGAGAGCAGACCTAACAAAACCTATCAATTCCTGTCAAAGGAAGAGCATGTTCATGGTTTAAGCAAAAGAAAACTCCGAGGTGACCACCGGATTGTCTTAAATCGCGATATGCAGAACTCCTAATTACCAACATCAAAGATGAAAAATCATGCATATCAAATAACACAAAGAAATGAAATATGACAATTCTGCACATAACATTATCGTT
>JAQRGC011802779.1:0-18908 GCA_028659135.1 Plantago lanceolata
AAATAATTACCTAGCTGTTTACCAAAAAAAAAAAAAAAAAAAAATTATTATTATTACCAAGCTTCGGCCCAAAATTGTATTCATTTGGAATTTTTAAGTATACTCGCCAGTTCTAGTCCAGATCCCATTGCAAAAATGGCCTTTAGTAGATAAAATACAACACTGGAACCTCTCAGTTTCAGAATTGAAACAAAATGAATGAATCAATCTATCCTCAAACTTAGAGCTTAATGCAATGTTCAAAATACGAGAAATCAGCCCGTAAGCACAAACTGATATCTGAACCGTAAAATAATACCTCAAAAGAGTTCAATATACTGTTGAAATCCGCCAAGCTGTTATCTATTTCAGCAGCTGAAAAATGTTCTTCGACTCCAATAATTTCAGCAGGAAGAAGATATGAATATCTGCGTACACTGCATTCCTTTCGAGCATCAAAACTCCTGAATCACATAGCCCACGTAAAACTATTTAGAATGGGCCAAAAAGGTATAGATTTCATATAGAAAAGCTAGAATGCTAGATACGGGCCATGAGGAACATAGAGTTGCACATATATTCGAGTAAATGCTAACCAGCACTAATACATGATTCAACTTTTAATGTTCATGCTTATGCATTGTGCTTGATGCAATACATAAAAGATTCACTGAATTATGCAAATTATGCAGCACGAAAATGGAAAAGTGATTCGATGGCAAAAGACACACTGGGATGAGATTCTGAATTTGGTTCCCTTTCTACTCTTGAAATTTGCAACCTCTATACTGGACCGGTAGAGGCTACTTTATAGCTCTGTTACAGTATTGATGATTATGATTAAACTTTTCAAGAAAAATGATAGTTCAGGATGTAGACTCTGTCACTCTGCAACTATCTTTGTTTGACTATGCATCAGTCCTCAACTAAAATTACATGCACCAAAATATTGATGGCTTTCCAATGCAGACACAGAAGGGTCCGACACTGAATACAATTGTCTCCCAGATATGTTTGCATGCATACATAATGAAAATGCATTTGAAACCAGTATGAAAGGCTAGGGGAAGCTAATACATACTGCATAGTGATCATCATCGCCATAGAGTTACCTTTGTGAAGGCAGGATGCTGAAGACTCTTATGTTTTCAGGAAGATGAGAATTAATATAACCAGCAATAGTGAAGCCATTAGGATCATTTATCCAACCAAAATCCGGAATCTCCATTTTTAGAGATATCATGGTTGCCAACGAATGAACCTGAAACCAACGACCAGCACGAAAACTCACTTACACTAGAAACAACACAATCATGTGACATCCAAAAGCTTTAACATAAACCTATATCTTACCCCTTTATCAGTACGACTACTCCTCCCCCATCCAATCTTCGTCAAGCTCCCATAGTTACTATCTCTAATTCCACCAGCTTTATAAATCGCCTTCTCTAGTTCACCTTCAATGGCTGAACCACAAAACAATTATCCCTTAAAAATTAACACCAATGCTAACTCTAGCAATCAAACATCCATATTAAAGTGTCTCAATAGGAGGACTTAAAAACTAGAATTGTAAACTAGTATCCAATTACATAATTCATTATCCGTTTTCAAGGGCCATGGATGATTCTACTATGCAAGGCACAAATGCTGAAGGGTTTAATTGAGCTAGAAAACTCACTGGATAGGTCAGGGCGGTCTCTCTGAATTTGCAAACCTGTAAATCAATTGTAACAAGACAAAACAATTAGAACATTTAGCTTTTAGAACGTAGCAGTAATTAGAAAGTCCACAGATGCAGAAAATAGAATCGAACGTGAAGGAATCGAGATTCGAGAACCTCGGTAATCGGTGCCGACGTAGCCGACGCGCATTACGACTTTCTTCTTGAGCAAGGGCTCCCATTTCTCCGGTGGGGGCAGAGACTCCGTGGCGGATGAAGTAGAAGAGAAGCAGAGCGGAGATAGGAAGAAAGGCTTGATGTTGCAGCGGTGGTACGTGGTTGATGGAGTGAGCAACCGAGGGGAAATGGGGGTTCGGAACAGTGAAATCGCCATGGTTTGAAGCTGGAGATAGGGTCCCAAACGTCGTGTTGGTGATGAGCGCTTTTTGTCTGTTGAGCGATTTTATAATTAGTTGCCAAATTGCCAATCCATCCCTTTATTTTTAATTTTTTAATGAAAATGCAACCTCATTTAAATTCAAACGTCGTGTACTTTTTTTTTTTTTTTTTTTTTTTTGAAACCGTAAATATTACAATTTCTCATACACTATTGCTATATAACATCCTATACACCCGGTTGAAGCATTTAGGCACAGATCCAAGTGGGAAAACGATAACTATATCTGCAGAAGACACATCCTAAACGGTATGTCTGATTCTTTGTTCGATATTTACCAAACTGTAGAGTATGCGAAGTAACTGTGGGATTCTCTCGAAATAATGAGAACATAGTAAAGTGCAATTTGGTGTAACAGTATATCATACATATAAATGGAATGACAACAAACATGAGAAAATTGTGTTGGCAACAACAGCCCCAACAAATTGAACAAACAAAATCAATGTATTACTTCTACAATTTACCAACATGAACAAATTAACACGAACTTCTACAATTACCAACATGAGCTATCCAAAATATGAATCTATCATTCAGGATAATAAACCACTAATATCATTCTGCAGTCAATTCCAGAAATTGCAAATCATTGCTTCTTCGCATCTTTCACTTTTTCTCCTCCACAACAACCTTCTTCGTTCGAATATATAACTTAAGAACTTTCGGAGGTTCTGCTTACTTGCTCTCTGGCTGTTGCGACGCAGTAGTATTGATTTTCCTTTGTTTGTTTATATCTTTCTTTACTATTATGGTTGAAATTATATTAAATCTTAAGTGTTTAAAAAAGGAGTTTATCACTTTCACCTACGTCAAATTCTTTTGAGAATCTCAGTAAGAGAGTGTTGATGTTTTAATGTTAAGTTTATAAATTTATAAACCGTTATACGTGTCTCGGAGTTTATTTGTCAGAAGCATAATGCTTATTATAATGGTGCATATAAAAATCACGAGTAGAGTAGACGAGGAACATGAGAATCAAAAGATTCAACTTGTTAATAATGTCTAGCCCATTGTAACAAGATTATGAACTACTTTTGTATATCATATGAATAGGCTATTTGACATTTTCAATTATGACAAACCGATTTGTATATGTTAAATGGACTTGAAGTTGAGTCTCTTTGATTTTTATAAGAGGGATTATAAGTTACTCATATAAAGTTGATAAACTAGTTGATCGCCGTGTAAAGAGTTTGATTCCTAGAGTAAATTGTTGCAACTTGCAACAATGAACATTCGAACTTGTAATTGGTAAATATTATATAGGTATTTCAATTGTTGTAGAACCAAATGACTGGAGTAGAAACAACATAGTCAACTAGGTAAAGAATATTGAAGAGCCATATACAACCACAATGGATTGGCAAACTAAAATTTACTCCAATATATTGACTATGATCGTGGTGCTAGTGTCTAAATTAAAGTCATTATAAATATCACAAATTCAATCAACCAGTAACAATACTTTAGAAAAGTCTAAAGTAGTACTTACTTACATGTTGGGTTCAAATGAAGGATAAAACCTTTGGGTATAAGTTAGGAAACACGGAAACAAAAGCGAATACGTGAAAATGGTAAACTGGATCATATTTACACCATTACACATCTCCTATAAATTCATAGATAGTACTTCAAAAAATGGACCTTTCATAAAGTTCAAAAACCTAAGCCCAATAGCCCCAACAGGTGATAAACCAAATGGAAACGAAGTCGAACTTCTTGTTTTTGGCTTTCTACTCTTGATTCCACCAAGAATTCAATAATTTGCAATAAATACAAATATTGTCCTCGTTTTACAATTATGTAAAACCTGACTTCCGTTTTTGCAAATAGTATTTGTTAAGATTTTAGTAACCCGCATTTAAAACGGGTCGGAGCCGTCCCTGCAATTGGGTTTTTATCTTCTTCTCCGCCTTCAACCTGCTACACTTTGTTCATTCACTTATCTCCAGACACAGAAAACTCTTAAACCCTATCAAAAATTCCCAGCTCACCTACCTTATCACAACCAATTGAGGAAGGGAAGGGAGATACCGGTAGTAGTGAATAGTGATACTGCACGCTGAACAATGAACCCATCAATTCTCCTCACTACAAACCCTTCCTCTCCTCACCCAACCTCCACTCCTCTCTTACCTACCTTCCCGACCCCCCTTCGCCTCTCCTCCGCCAATTTCCGCCGCCACCGATACAAAATATCCACCGTCCGATGCTTGGCAGAGACTCATTCCGTAACAATCAAGCCGGCCGATGTTTTCGGAGAGAAGCGGGAGCTCACTGGAATCCAGTCCGTGGTGGATAAGTTGTCGCCGCCTGTTCGGATTGCTGGTTCTGCTTTGATATTTGCTGCAGCTGTTGCTGCTGGGTATGGACTCGGGTCGAAGTTTAGTGAGAATAGAAATGTGGCCGTAGGTGGGGCAGTGGTTGCTGGGGCGGCCGGAGCTGGAGCTGTGTATTCATTGAATTCGTGTGTTCCGGAAGTGGCCGCCGCGAATTTGAGAAATTATGTGCTGGATTGTGATGATGCTGGAGACATTAAGAAGGAAGATATTGATGGCATCGCTAGCAGGTAATGTAGATTAAGTGATGTAGTTTTATAGTGTATAGGAAGTCTACTTTGTATTGTTTATCATATCCTATTGATCAATATATTTTCGTAACTATATGAAGTTTTGGGAGTTAGGAGACCATGTACTTGTTTTAGCAGACATTGTTTTAGAATGCTGATGATGAACATGCATAATCTGCGCAAAATGGTAAGTAGTTTGGAGAGTTTAAACTAAATGTAGACAAAGGTGTTGTAGATTCTAATAGACGAGTAATTTAGTATTCATAGTGTTATGAATAAATTAGTTATCCTTGGGAAGGAGATGATTGAGAATTGAGATAGGAGCCTTATATCCTGCAAGAAAAATCTGCAGTTTTGGAAGAATTTAGATATGATCATATGGTCTTCTACAAGGTTGAAGAGAAAGTGATTTTCTATGGGGGCTTAGGATGGACTTGTAGTTGTGGGTATGAGAGGAAGGAAGTTATAAGTTATTACACTTTGCACTTTTACTACTACGCTGATATTTACTTATGTAATGTGAATCTGTGTATGTGTTGTGTATTAAATTTCTTATGCTTAATTCTATGTGTTTGTTTAATTTTCTAGGTATGGTGTAAGCAAACAAAATGAAGCATTCAACGCGGAGCTCTGTGATATTTACAGCGGGTAAGAAGGCATGTTTGTAGATAGTCTACTAACGTCTAACATGTACTAGCATATAGATTTTGGTGTTTGAAGCAATTACAACTGCAAGGCTGATCTACTTTTGTGCTTCTAGGTTTGTTTCTGGTGTTCTTCCTCCCGGAAATGAAAATCTTAAAGGAAATGAAGTTGAGGCCATTATTCAATTTAAAAACTCGCTGGGCATTGATGAACCTGATGCAGCAGCTATGCATATGGAGGTACACTTTTTTGTTTTCCTTCGTCAATATATCTTTACTTTTTTTTTTTTATTTATAATAAATAAAACCTTATATTTCTGCTGATCAATCTTAATCTAGATTGGTAGGCGATTGTTCAGGCAAAGGCTTGAAACAGGAGATCGTGATTCTGACATGGAGCAACGCCGGGTAGGATGCTACCGCATTTCACCACTTTAAAGTATCTAACTGTGTAGAGTAGAGTCTTATAACCTTTTCTGTTTTAACTGCAGGCCTTTCAAAAGCTAATATACGTTTCAAATCTTGTTTTTGGAGAAGCAGCTGGTTTCCTATTACCATGGAAACGTGTCTTCAATGTTACTGACTCTCAGGTACTCAAATTCAAATATAGAATATGAGATGCAGTTACCAATGTTTATTGATGTTATGAATAAAAACAAACTGTAACTGTATAAGCATTATGTTATTGTAATAGTAAGTAATATTGTGGGGGCCTTTCTTCAACCAGGTTGAGGTTGCTGTTCGTGACAATGCCCAAAGATTGTACTCCCTCAAACTTGAATCAATATCTCAAGGTATTGACATAACACATTTTTTATTGATCTAATAATGAATTTGTGATAATGTATTAATTTTGTGTGAGGGTAACTTAAATGTGCTTTTGCGTTGTTATTAGATCTTGATGTCAACCAATTGGTCAGTCTTAGAGAAGCACAACTTCTGTATCGGCTGTCTGATGAGGTAATGACCCAAAGGGAAATTACACTACTGCCTTTGCACGCGTGATTCTCATTGTTCTTATTGATAGAAGTGAAGTAGTGCTGTTACCATGCCACAGTGCTGATGGTTAGTTTCTTCTGCAGCTAGCTGAAGACATGTTTCGGCAGCATACAAGAACGATTGCAGAAAAATATATATCGGCAGCTCACACCTTACTGAAGTCGAGAAATCAAGATTTGTACGAACAGTATTACATACTGTCTTTAGTTACATGCATGGATTAGGATTATGAGGACTTTGTTGTTAACTTTAATCACGTGCAAGCTGAAAGGTTTAGTTGTATTGACTCCTGACAGATTATGTATATCTACTATCTACAGGCAACCTGTTACTGTGGAGCTTGATAAACTGCTGGCTTTCAATAATCTCTTGATCTCCCTGAAGGGCCATCCTAATGCTAGTAGCTTTGCTCGAGGTGTAGGGCCCGTGTCTTTGATAGGTACCATATTATGCTATTCTTGTGTCTTTGGACTTGTAAACTACTTTTATCAGTTTATGTAATTTTCTGAGATTTATCTTCTTTTCGGATCTGCCTAATGTAACCTACCTATTAAATTCCTACCTGGGATTTATATATCATTGAATTAGGTGGGGAGTATGATGCTGACCGAAAGATTAATGATCTAAAGCTTCTATACCGAGCGTACGTATCACATGCTCTAGCAGGCGGTCGCATGGAAGAAAATAAGGTGCCAGAATCTATTTCACTGTGCTCTATCAAAATATATTTCTTGTTTGCGTAGGCTCTACCATGCAACTTAGTTGTGTGTTTTTATCACGTCACATGAAATGCTTTGTTGCTTGAGCAGCTTTTACTTGTTTGAGAGTATCATCCACACGGTTAGTGATATTTAATAAGTAGAAGAAGGCTAAGAATGATTCAATTGCCTGTCCTGTGTTGCATCTGTGATCAGCCAACAGCTTAGTTAATGTATTTAATTCTGATCAAATGTAACCCACAGAATTAGCGAGAAATTCTATCATGCACCCTACCAGATATGCATGTAATGAACAAGTCAATACATTTGTGGGAGATTCATCCACACAATTAACCATAGACTTAGCAGAGCTATCGCCCTTACATTCACTTCAAGTATATCAGCTAAATGTTTATTTTGGACACACACACCTCTCCAGTCATTTTGGTTGTAAGATGCTAATTAGAGGAGTCAGTATAATACAGTAATACACTACCTAATTTTGGACCTTATATACAGTTGTAGATATCCTATTAGATAGTGGATGCCTCAAGTAATTCTTTTATCTTCAGTTGAGCTTATATGCCTTCTATCATTCCTTTCCTATTGCAGCTTGTTGCCTTGAATCAATTGAAGAATGTGTTTGGGTTGGGTAGACTAGAAGCAGAGTCAGTTGCACTTGAAGTGACTGCACAAGCATATAAGAAACGTCTTCAACAAGCTGTATCTAGTGGTGACTTGAAAGCAGCAGATAGTAAAGCAGCTTTTCTTCAACACCTGTGCGAAGAATTGCAATTTAATCCTGAGAAGGCCGTAGAGATTCATCAAGGTTTGATTAATATAAAAGTTTTTCATTCTTCACATGACGAGTTACTGCATCTGTGAGTGTTAGGTGCATATAAATTTGTCTATCTTAACTTATCTATCCGCTGAAGGTTACAAAGTGGCAATGTATGGGGTCTCCTTATTACCATTTCGTTACTAAAAGCATTAATTTTTCCCAATAATCAGATGTTTACCGGAGAAAACTTCAGCAGCTAGTAACTGATGGCGAGCTCAGTGATGAAGATGTTAAAACTTTGGAACAAGTGCAGGTCATGTTTTGCATTCCAAAGCAAACTGTTGAAGCTATACATGCGGATATCTGTGGCGGTTTGTTTGAAAAGGTAAATACATTTAGTTTCTTGCTCGAATTATATTTGCGTCAGTGATAATGAAAATGGATACTGTGGCGAGGAGAGGGTTAGGGAATTAAGGGTAATATTGCAAGCTGTTGAATAACATCTGGTACATATACTTGTGTGACCTGGTGATTGTCTGTGTACATCACCAATGAATAGGCTTAAATAAATGATTGCTGTGTATTTCCATTCATACAGAATAGATTTATAAGACCAGGCCTTTCTAAGAACATTAAATGACAACAGACTTTACTAGTGGGAAACAGATCTCATTTCATCACTATTCACTTTTTCATAGCATACTTAGTGTTACTGTACCTTCATTAGTTCATTGATTCAAAGAAAGTAAATTGAATGGGTGTCTGGAGGACCCTTATGTACAAATGAATTGGGGCCTTATGTTGAAGAACTACAAATCCTCTATTCTTCCGTGATGTTCTCTAGTCTCCAGTTTTGCCATATTCTGTATGAGCTGTTGAATAAAATGGTTCCATCGATGTGTTGAGTGAATACAAAGACCGATACACTGCAATGCTACTGATACAATGCAATGCTGTTAAACTTGTTCTCCAAATGTTTCAACAGGTTGTCAAGGAAGCAATTTCTGGAGGACTAGAAGGGTATACCGAAGAGATTAAAAAGTCTGTCAGAAAAGCTGCTTTTGGTTTGCGCTTGACTAGGGAGGTTGCAATGTCAATTGCCAGCAAGGCGGTAAGTATCCAATGAAAATCTTATGTTTGATACACAAAGAATGTTGAAATTCCTCACCTTTGATAGTTGATATGATGCCTACATGAAACTTTTGTTTAATACCATAAACACCAACTTTCTTAGGTTTTCTCTCAATTATCTTTAGTCAAGAATGGGATGTTCCTGTTACAGGTCTATATGAGTTAATTGAATATCACAAAAGAGTTATTTTTGGATTAAGCGACAGTGTAACTCTGAATTCTCTTGTTTTTGTTTTAATTATGTCTGATATGGAAAGGTTTTAACATTTTTGTTTGAAACATGATAAACCTTGACCGATGTTTTTAATTACAGGTTCGAAGGATTTTCCTAGGCTACATTCAACGAGCAAAGGCAGCTGGTGGCCGTACCAAGTCGGCAAAGGAACTCAAATTGCTGATACGGTACAACAGTTTTGTTGTTACTGAACTAGTTGCAGATATCAAAGGCAAATCGAAAGACACTCTGGCTCAAGAGTCCACCAAGGAGGACGA
Source organism: Plantago lanceolata (assembly GCA_028659135.1). Classification (NCBI taxonomy): domain Eukaryota; kingdom Viridiplantae; phylum Streptophyta; class Magnoliopsida; order Lamiales; family Plantaginaceae; genus Plantago; species Plantago lanceolata. The sequence goes on from JAQRGC011802779.1 coordinate 9,417, forward strand.
ACAACAGCAAAAACTAGACGAGGAATGGGTCTCCTTGGAATCTCTCCGCAAAGCCCGAACAACCAAGGATGAAATGAACAGACCATTCCAAAAGGAAATAAATCTTAGAAATGATGTTTCGGACAGGGAAAGGGCCGACCTTTACAAATCATACTTGATATTTTGTTTGACTGGTGAAGAGATTGTACTACCCTTCGGTGCTCGAGTCGTCACACAGAAAGATGACAGCGAGTATGTTTTTTTAAACCAACTTGGGGGCATACTTGGTATGACTGACAAAGAGATTGTGGACGTGCATAGGGGCTTAGCTGAAGAGGCTTTCAGCAAGGAAGCAGAAGTTATTTTGGCTGATGGACAAGTGACAAAAGCTCGGATTGAGAAACTTAATGAGTTGCAGAAGAGTATAGGCTTGCCATCTGGGTACGCTCAAAAGATCATAACTAACTTAACCACTTCAAAATTATCGACAGCTCTTCAAACTGCTGCTGGTAGAGGTATGCTTAGCATAAAGGAAATTAAGGAACTAAAAGAAAATGGAATTGATGTCAGTACTATGATCTCAAAAAGTTTACGTGAGAATCTTTTTAAGAAGTGCATTGATGATATTTTCTCGTCTGGTACTGGGGATTTCGACGAAGATGAAGTGTATGTGAAAACACCAGAACTTCTCAACATAGATGCTGCTAAGGCCAAAGGAGTTGTTGAAGAACTTGCTAGGGCTAGATTATCGAACTCGGTGCTTCAAGCTGTAGCTTTGCTGAGACAAAAGAACCATAAAGGCGTGGTAAGTTACTTGTGCCTAATCTCCCTTTATTGAATTTATTGCATAGAATTTCTCGTTCTAGAATAAATCTGCCCTATTACTCATTATTTTCGTCATTGGAAACAAAAAATGGTTTGCTGAATGCGAGAAGTAAAGGATTTTGGAGCAGGGTTCTAACTTCTAAATAATTTTCATGGCATAAAACAGTGATGTACACTTTTAGAGTTAATTTGTACTACTGTAGCCTGTAGGGTTTAATTGAATTTGTTGCTTAGATTTCACATCCTATGCCTTTGCAGGTTAACTCCATCAATGACATGTTAGCCTGTGACAAGGCGGTACCATCTTCAACCCCTGCGTCATGGGAGACTCCAGAGGAACTAGCCGATCTATATGTTGTATACATGAAAAGTGATCCTCCTGCTGAAAAACTATCCAGGGTCCAGTATCTACTGAACATCGACGACTCAACAGCCGAAGACCTACGAAACAGGAAAGATGGAGGACTGCAAAATGGTGCCGCCGAGGAAGAGTTTGCCTTTTGAGCGATTAAGTTGTAGGGGCTGTAAAAGAAGAGATAGCTAGTTGTGTGCGTCCACCTATTCGATGAGAATCTTTTTGTATACCAATTTTGCCTCGTGTTTCTGGGTTCAAATTTTACTCCTTGCATTGTTGTAGCAGAGCTATATATATAAGACCTATTCTGTCTTTGTAAGTTCTGTTTTGTATTCTCTCTGTGTTTGTGGGAAATATTTAAGAAAAATCAACCACTACTTCCGCAAATTAGTGAACCTGGAGTTCAATCATCTTTCTATTTTCGCCAATGTATATGCCGGAAAATGAGCCTGGCGGCATGGAAACATCCGGTACTAACGAATAAGGTAAGAAGCTTACGGAGTCGAGCCAACGAGGTTACCATCTTGTTACACTTTTGGATGTTCATTATCTCACGAAATTATATTATAAAAATATTATCGTTGTAATTTCATAATATAATCCCATTTATTATTTTTTCGATATGAATTAAAAAAAAATCCCAAAAACAAATGTAAGGTTTAAGACTTCCCGGTATTATTTGAAAACTACTATCCAATCCCATGCCGCCGTATCTCAGCCCAAAGTCGCTCGGCTCACTGGTAGAATCCGCCATATCAACACGTTCGCCGCTCATCGGCCGATCAGCTCACGCCCAGATAATCAAAAACCTCGGCATACCTCTCAAAGATGCTACTCTCTCAAACCACCTCATCAACATGTACTCAAAGCTCGACCGTCCTAATCAAGCCACCATTCTCGTCTACCTCACTCCGCCGCGTCTCCGTTCTGTCGTCACCTGGACTGCCCTCATCTCCGGTCAAGTCCAAAACGGTCATTTCACCTCTGCCCTTTCTCATTTTTCCGATATGCGGAAACTCGACTCGCTTCACCCGAATGACTTCACTTTCCCTTGCCTGTTCAAGGCTTCAGCTTCGGTGAGGTCTCCGGTTTTAGGAAAGCAGTTTCATGGCCTTGCGGTTAAGCTTATGTTGATTGGGGATGTGTTTGTTGCGTGTAGCGCGTTTGATATGTACTCGAAGATGGGATTTCTGGGTGATGCGGAGAAGGTGTTTGATGAAATGTCACATAGGAATATCGCGACGTGGAATGCGTGTATTTCTAATGCGGTGCTTAATGGGAAGCCTGGCGAGGCGGTTCGTAAGTTTGTAAAGCTTATGAGGGAGTGTGAGGTGGAGGCGAATTCGATTACGTTTTGTGCTTTCTTGAATGCTTGTTCTGGTGGAAGATTTTTGATGGAAGGGAAGCAGTTGCATGGGTATTTGGTGAAAGGAGGGCATGAGGGTGATGTGTCGGTTTCGAACGGGTTGGTTGATTTTTATGGCAAGTGTCGGGAGGTTGGATTTTCGGAGAGAGTTTTTGGTAATATGCGGGAAAGGAATAGTGTGTCGTGGTGTTCGATGTTGGCGGTGTTTGAACAGAATGATATGGGAGAGAAAGCGTGTGGCGTGTTCTTGAAAGCTAGGAGAGCTGGGCTTGAGCCTACCAACTTTATGATATCCAGTGTGCTAAGTGCCTGTGCTGGATTAGCAGCACTTGAAGCAGGGAGAGCTGTTCATGGTCTGGCGGTAAAGGCATGTGTTGAGAATGATATCTTTGTTGGCAGTGCGCTTGTTGACATGTATGGTAAGTGTGGGAGTATCGGGGATTGTGAAGTCGCTTTCTATGAGATGCCAAGGCAAAATTTGATCTGTTGGAACGTGCTGATTAGTGGATACTCTCATCAAGGTCGTGCAAATGAGGCACTCAAATTATTCCACCGGATGACCAATTTAGAACACAATGAGGGGTTAACTCCCGACTATGTAACTTTTGTGTCTGTTCTCTCCGCTTGTAGTAGAGGTGGTAGGGTGAAAGAGGGGATGGATATTTTTGAATCGATGAAGCTGAAGTACCGTATTAACCCTGGGGCAGAACATTATGCGTGCATAGTGGACATGCTGGGACGAGCAGGAGAAGTGGAGCGTGCATATCAGTTTATAAAAAGAATGCCTATTCAACCAACCATATCAATATGGGGGGCTTTGTTAGGTGCATGTAAAATGCACAACAAGCGGGAACTCGGAAAAGTTGCTGCTGAAAAGTTATTTGAGCTTAATCCACAAGATTCAGGCAATCATGTTCTTCTCTCAAACATGTTTGCTGCTGCGGGCCAGTGGCATGAAGCCAACCTTGTGAGGGAGGAGATGAAGGATGTCGGGATTAAGAAAGGCACAGGGTGCAGTTGGATATCTGTTAAGGATACAGTTCATGTGTTTCACGCTAAGGATATGTCACATAGTAGATATGTTGAAATTCAGGGGATGCTTGCTAAATTAAAGAAGGATATGAAATCTGCTGGATATGTTCCTGACACTGACTTAGCTCTGTATGATTTGGAAGATGAAGAGAAAGAATCAGAAGTTTGGTCCCATAGTGAGAAAATCGCACTTGCGTTTGGCCTAATTGCCCTCCCTCCTGGGGTGCCAATAAGGATAACAAAGAATCTTAGAGTCTGTGTCGATTGCCACAGTGCGATGAAGTTTATATCTGGAATTGTAAAACGAGAAATTATTGTCCGAGATAACAATAGATATCATCACTTTGTGAATAATCAGTGCTCTTGTGGTGATTATTGGTGAAAATGGTTTTCTATGTGTATAGTGAGCCTATACAAAGTTTATGGTTTGTAATCCAGATTGCAAATAGAATTTGAGCTTTAAGCTGGAGCAGAATTCGAGGGCGTGAGACGACTTTTCTGGCAGATCCATTTGGAGAATGGAGTAATTTAGCCCTCAGCAGCATTGCAGCTAAGACTAAGGTAAGATCAGCTATTCCAGATTTCCATTCTTGACATAATGGATGTTGTTCTGATATATGACTTTCATTTCTAGCTTTTACATTGCATCGGAATGCAGTATGGATTGGAATCAGTTCGTACATATCACATCATTTGTATTTGGAGTTCGCTCTCCAGAGCAATTTTGGGACTAATATTGCTGACAGCTGCCTTTCATACAAGCTGTTCTGAGTTCCTACATTTACGGACGGAGAAAGAACGCCACAACGCCCTCATTCTGCATGCGCCATTGACGGACGGAGAAAGAACGAAACATTTGTACATTTCTTGCACTTTAATCTTAAGGTTGGAACCGGAAACCATAACTTTTAGATTACTAACAGGAATCACAATTCTTATTGGAAATTGGAATGTCATGGTTTGTTTATGCTCCACACATGTACAAGTCATAAGATTTCTTATTTTGACATGAAAATGAAATATATATCTGAGTAAGAACTACTTATATATTATAGTCAAATCGATACTGTGTTTATGAAAACGGTTCATGAAAACTTTGATTTTTAGACTCAAAATTTGAAAAGCTGATGTAGCTGTAGCTGCCTGAACCTGAATGTGGAGTATAGATAGATAGTCAATAAGGTTGCTGTCAAAAGTCAACATCTGAGAGATTTCATTTCATACTTGAGCAAGCTTTGAAATGGCTGGCATTCTTCTCTCTCTTTCCCTATTTGTAATACACTAATACATGTGACTTGTTTGTTTCATTCTTCTCTTAATTATCAGAGGAACCTAGGATTAGTTGTTAATTAGTACTAATTAAATCGAGTTTATATATTACTTAGAGTAGGGTCTTATAATTAATCATATCGATTGGATCTGTATGTAGATGTGTGTAACATAAATTAAAGTTTTAAATGATGTAGAGTGAGTGCTGGTACTAACCTGCATTGAAGATTTCACTTCTGCCTTTCACTATCTGCAGTATGTTAAAATTAGGATTAGCTGATGAGTGATGATGTGTGATTGTGTGGTAGAAATGTTTAGTAAATTAGTTGATTATGTAATAAGAACTTACCTTTAAGAAAGTTACAATATACTATATAGCTTCTTTATTTTCCGATTTATACTAATACTGGTATCCGCTTTGACAACTAATTTGATTGAGTACTGTCGAAACCTGTTTGATGGGGCGCCGACTCTCTCAAGGCGTTTCTGATCTGATATATCTTATCAGTTCAAGTCAGTTAGTTGATTACATATCAATTACACGTGTACATAAAAAATTTATTTTTATTATATTGTTAAATAATCTCATTTAACTTATAAGGTAGCTGATAATTTCATGCTGAAGAACGGGTTGGTTAAAATCGGATCAAAATGCGAAAAAAGTATAGAAGACTCAATAACATAAACTATTTTGATGGGAACAAAATAGCATAACCAAAGCATTTACTCAGACCCAAACATCCAAACAGGCCCTTCTGTGCATATAAATATTTTGTCCCTTCTAGCAAAAAGCATTGACCTACATAAATCACTTACGTGAGAGAGATACATATAATAATTCCTTGAAGAGGTTTCTTGCATTGTTCATAAAAAAGAAATCAAAACCATTGATCTAGCTCATGTGCAAAAATCTTCCTTTTGAAGTCACCTATATACTCTCCTTATTGCTCTTCCACACTCTTCTTCCTTTCTTTTCCTTTTTCTCTCCATCTTCTTGCTTCTTATAGCACCTACAGTAGCTCCATAAATGTCAAGAGAAAGGTAAAAAAACCTACATGGGAATTAATAAACTAACAAACCCTACTTTTCTTGTGTTGTATAGTTCATGATCCTCATCGTCTTCTAATTTTTCTTTGGTGATTTTAATTCTCTTGTAATCACAGGGAAGGATTTGATGAGATTGCGAAGAAGCTGAAGACGGAGATCGATGCTATGGGAAGGAGACAGATGTTGGGGCCTCCTGGAATGTTGAACACAATCACACCTTGTGCAGCTTGTAAGCTCTTGAGAAGAAGATGTGCTGAGGAATGTCCGTTTTCGCCTTATTTCTCCCCTCATGAACCTCACAAGTTTGCTGCTGTTCACAAAGTCTTTGGTGCTAGCAATGTTTCCAAGATGCTCATGGTACGTATTTTCTTTGCTTCAAAAGTATGTTCTCATAATACATATATAGATACTAAATATCAGTGCATGATCACAATAAAAATCTCCATAGATCTGCGGATATCGAGCTATTTAGCGTGTTGAAATCCGAGCTATAGTCGAGATCAATTATAAAATGGTGCCTGCATATATTCATTTATTCATATTTAAATTCATTTTAATTTTACAAAACCATAGGTTTAATTTCCTCATAAAAATCTGCATTTTGCAACTGTTTACTCACATGTCTCAAGTTATATATACCCTTCTTCTAACTGTAGGTGTTTAATTTTGAGGCCAAAAAGATTTTTTTTTAAAATTCTTCTTTGGAACAGTCTAGTGAATAATATAGGCTATAGTATGTTAACTTGTACCTGCATTACAAAATGAGAAAAAGGAAAAAATCAAATGTGAAATCAGAGAGCCTGTCAAGTTTGAAATAGAAGCCTAGCTATATTTAATTTATATAGTTAAACTTACAGACACTGATTATAAATTTATACTATGATTTACATATATGAATGTTGAAAGCTTGACACACTACATTTCTGCCTTTCTACAAAATAAAAATTCAACTGGATTTATTAATTTAAAGTGGTTCTCCATTAATACTAGTTGTTGGAAAGGGAGCGTATTACCAACTGAGGTGCATGCACTTTGTTGTCAACATTTCTTTCTGCTTGTGTGTACACAGGAAGTTGCTGAGCCTCAAAGAGCAGATGCAGCAAACAGTTTGGTATACGAAGCCAATGTTCGGCTAAGAGATCCAGTCTATGGATGCATGGGGGCGATTTCAGCGTTACAGCAACAGCTCCAGGCCTTACAAGCTGAGCTGAATGCAGTAAGAGCTGAGATACTGCGATACAAGTATAGAGAAGCTGCAAATAATATCATTGCTTCGTCTCACGTGGCAGCGACCTTAGCTGTCCCCAAGGCTGAGCTGCCACAAGCTCCACCAACTCCTCCACCGGCCCAAGCACAGCCACATCTGCCACCTCCACCTCCACCGCCTCCTTCTGTGGTCGTTTCTTCCTCTTGCTCGACTCCGTCTTTATACACGTCGTCTTCTAGTGCAGCTAGCTACAGCACCAATAATATTTCGAATAACCATTTGCCTTACTTTGATTGAATCATGTATAATTAGCTATATAGAGGGATTTAGTGTATTCTTGACTTCCCTAATTATAGTACGTACTACAAGAAGAACTAATTATATTTAAGCCTTTCTCTATATATTGAGGAAATTCTTACCAATATATACATATCTGAATTTAAATTATGATTGAAAATTGCGAATGTGTATTTACAAGGATTATACACTTACTGGAAACTATTGTTGGCGTAGTTTTCTTATTTTTACGGCCATGGTCTGTTAGTGAATTTTAGAAGGTCCGAGAAACTATATATCTCTCATTTGAAAAAAGTTTAAAATAACGTAGACGGAATGAGTATGTTGGAGTTTCAGCTCGTTAAGAGGGTATAAGAAATTTATTTTGGGTGTTCATTAACATTTGGTGTGGAAGATATAAGATGGTGTGGTAAGGTGTTGGAGTAGTATATGAAATATTAGAGCACTCCTTATGGAGGCTTTTTTGGGGCTTTATTGGGGCTTAAAGCCCCAATAAAGCTTTAAAATGCCTCAAATGGAGGCTTTTTTGGGGCTACTATTTAGTAGTCCATGGCAAAGGGCTTCTAAATAGTAGTTCTCTTAGTAGCCCTCATATTAATAGTTTATTATTTATTAATGTTTTGATTGGTTAATGTGGTATGTTGGGTTCATAAAGAAGCCCCAAAACCATTGGAGACTTCATTTTAGAAGAGATTTCTTTTGAGGCTTTTATGTTTAAAGCCTCAAACCATAAGAAGTGCTCTTAGAGGTTTAAATTTCAACGGAGAAATAAAGTCATTAACATTAACATTAGTGTGATCTAAAGAGTATTGGTTGGCAATGAGTTGCACGCACGCACATCTAAAGTGTGGGTACTATTGCACGTGTGGGTGGGTTTGAAATTAAAGGAATTTTGACTGAGTAATAAACTCTAAATTAAATGTGCATGCACGTAGAAGCTAAAGCTTACTGTAGAAATTATGCATACTATTCATACTATTCTGTGCCATTAATTCAACAGTTTATATTGCGTACAATGACAAGGAATGATGTTTGCATAGTTGCGCATATTCATCCACAGTGTATTCCTTTTGTAAATGAGATAGCATTCCAAGTTCCAACATCTTTTTATGGACATATTTTCAGATAAATGTTCATGGAGTAACAATTTTTATGGTAATTATATAAGTCGTAAGTTATAACGCTTCAATTGCTAATGGGTCGAAACTTCTGGCTATCGAATTTATATTTAAACTTGAGTTCATATCATATATTACTACTAATGTTTTATGTATGTTATACATAACATGACCGCGTGAGACATATATAATAATTAAGAAAGTTGTAGTAACATAATGTAGAAGAAGCACAGCACTAATGTCATTCGTTGCGAGTCATGACAACTCATTGACAATAACCTTTTTGTAGTATATATTCTTTTGAAATGTCTTCCTAACAAGTGGGCTCGAGAAGGGGAATTTGTGATTTTGTATCTATCTTTCATAATTCTTCGAATCTAAGGTTTTGTTTTTCCTTCTTCTCAAGACTACAAGTGTTGCTTTCCCTCCAAATTTGTTTTGTTTTCTTTCGTGCCAATAATTAAATTAAATTAAAGACATCATCAAATTGTTTTTCTCATTTCAAAATTTTCTTAGTTTGCGTGTGGATCTCATCATCTTCCATCATATTGGGTTACTGGTACATACATAGCCTAACTGTATAGTGTATACTACGAGTAGCAAGGTTAATGTGATGATCTCATAATCTTCTATCATGAAGTCTGAGTTTGAAATCGATCAACATATTAGGTCTATGTTTACTTCGGCTAAATTGAACTGAATTAAATTGAACTAAATTGATCTAAATTTAATTGGATCGAATTTAATTGTTGTATAAAATATAATTAAAAGAAGTGTGAAGTGACCTAAACTGAACAGAATAAAGTTAAATTAAATTAAATTGAACTGAATTTATTCAATTTTCAAGCGAAAATAGCATATCTTAAATCCTAGAGTAGTACTTCCTCCGTAAACTTCTAAGATTTCCAGTTTGACTTTGTTAATTTTTCGACGTCCGGTTTGACCTTAAATCAATCATAACTCATTACGAAAAAAATAATTCTAAAAATTATATTAT
>JAQRGC011804056.1:0-11397 GCA_028659135.1 Plantago lanceolata
TCACTTACCGACGGATAGTCTATCCGTCGGTAAGTTCCGGAATATTTAATAATATAATTGGTCAAACCCATCTATTTTCTATCCGTCGGTATTTAAATCTATCCATCGCTAATTTTACCGACGGATAATCTATCCGTCGGTAAGTTGCTACCGACGAGCAAAATACCGACAGTCTTTCTATCCGTCGGTAATGAAAATCTATCCGTCGGTATCTAAGATACCGACGGCCGAGTATTGTATACCGACGGATACTATCCGTCGGTATATCCTGTTTTTTTTTGTAGTGATAAGTCCATCAAATCCAAGCATTTAAGGTAATCATTAACTAGTGCCTCAAATACCACACTACTCTTTACTACTCTTATCCCTTTAGGACATTCAATCCTAAAGGACCTTAAGTGAAACATCCGGTCTGACCAAGGCAGGTCGGACATGCCCCCCACCCCCCCACCCCCCACCCCATTGTTTCAAGTTTTTAGGTACCTATCAATCGATCTTACCTACAGCCCATGTCCGGACGTAGCTTGGCAATACAAAGACGTGAGAAGACTTATATTGGATTACACTAAAAAACTATTTTTACCCTTAACATATTCATTAAAATTACTCAACAGTAACCCTGCCAGTTCAACGAGTATGGATTTATTCTTTGCAGGAAATAGTTGCAAATTTTTTATTTTTTTTTGAGAATAATAGTTGCAAAAATAATACAGTACATTAGTATATAATTAAGCTAAAAATGTTATTGACTTGATCATTAATTGATGATTAGAGTGATTACACAATTTATGGCTGGAGTGTTGAGTGGGTTAACAAACTAGTTTATAGTATGTGTTATTGACTTAATCATGAGTCTCTATGATTTGATCTTCATGTGTTAGGGGAGGAATAAGTCATATACATGGATTCTCGATCGTTAGTGATCGATCGATGGATTCTCTCAATTGATTAAAGTATATGATCATTTGAAATTTTATAAAAGAATGGTTAAATTTTTTGAATGAATATATACTTGCTTCAATGATCATTTAAGCTGTTGGATTAATTAATTGTTGGTAAGTAGCTAATCTAAGTAGTAGTAGATAATTAATCATCTAATTCCCTCATGATTGAAACCAATTCCTAGCTAGAAATCGTATAAGTTAAAACATTCTTAAATACGCGCGAGAAGGATGTGCAATTGCAGACCAAATGAACTTAACCTTATATATAATAAATATATATAGGATGCATGTGATTATGTGAATGAAATCCAAGAACTTTGTTTATAGCTACTGTAGTTCATAATTGGCTCCTAAACGGACAGATTAATTTATAAATAGAGATTAAAGTGTAGGTAGTTAGAAAAGAAACACTACTAATAGATACATACATAGATAATGAGGACGATGATCGTTCGTTTCTAGTTTCTACTATATTCCATCGATCATTTCTAAATTTTCCTTTTATGTTCAAACTACTACTAGTACTACTCTTTAAAACGTTGTTAATTGATGCAAAGTTGACTTGATTTCCAAAAATATAATAAATACATGTATTCTTGGAATGAATTGATTGTGAAATACTACTATATACTTATTATACTAGCTAGCTATTATTATTATTATTTTACATAAGTGATAATAATTCAATTTGCATGTTACACTGATTCTCAGAATGGTACACAGTCAAACCAAATAAACTAAGCTAGTACTAAAAATTAGAATACATTCGATAGATAATATTAATTGTTATTATTCTAAATGTGCTTCTTACATCATATGTTACGTATCGTGAAATATGCATCAACAACACCAACTCACATGCCTTTGGGACAATTTTTTCCAGGCACTCAATTTGATATCATGCATGTCAACATTTGTGGTTACATGCATGAATTGATTTAACAAATCAAACGTTTCGTTCGTGATAAACTATACATATATGCGTGTCTCATCGATATCCTTTTGTATGGAGTGGGAAATTCTGCGCGCGCACGCAGTAATTAAGTTGACGACTTAAAAGCTAGCTTGATGAGACTCCATCTTATTACACATTTGCATGCTTATTTCATGTTTATTATGTATCGAAATATTGCATCACACTACTACTGTAACTGTGTAACACCACAATATTTAGAGTCCAAGTAACATCACAACTTTTGAACTGGCTTTTATGAACTTACTGTGTGTGTAGTAGTATTATTTACAATGATAAAAACATATGTGCGTTTAAGAAAGTAGTGAGACGATTAGATAGAGCACATCAATTACCATTATAACCTTACATGTCCGTTTTGTCAAACATAGACAACACATGATAAAATAGAAACATTTGCAACTTCTCAGCTCCGATCATGAAGTCGGGTTACAACTTACAAATTACATCCATCCAGGCAGCCGACTTGACAAGGCAAAGATACAGTGAGGCGAATTACCAGTTCTGTAAATTTAAATCATCATTCTCTAGAGATTAAAAGTGCAGTGAATTAATGCAAAATCATCATAAGACAAAAACTCAAATTCAGCGCGCAATTAGCTGAACAAGTGAACGTGGTCGATGGATGACATGGCATGAAGAGTGACCCCACTTTGATCCAATTATCCACAAATAGTAAATAAAGTAGTTAACAAACGCAAATTTAGGCAAGTGATCAACACTAAACACAGACAGGAAAACAAACGCAAGTGCCGTGCCCCAAAACTTTCATCAACTACTAGTGTATACTCCATCCCTTCAACAATCCACATAAATGTATTCGTTTTTCATTTTTTATTTTTCTTTTTATTTATCTATTTTATTTCAACGTATTCCATATAATTTTCACGTATTTTATTTATATTTAGTTAAAATTATGTGCTGAATTCGAATGGGTATAATTATCGGGACGGAATATGGAATATAGTAATACACATCAGCAAGAAGTCACATGGGTGCACACATGCCACATATAGAGATAGACCTTTCTCACAACGATCCGAAAGTGACGCCATACGCGTCGGTCCACACAGCATAAACCCAACCCAATGAGAAAACAATACCACACAAACAAACCCCACAAATTTATACACAAACCCCTTAACATCTACAATCTCTCAAATTCTTCCCCACAATTCAACATTTTACAACTAACCCCCTAACAAATTTTAATTCCCTGACAACCCTATGAAAGCTTCCTCTCACTCAAGAACCACTTATGCACATACCAACCATCATTTTAGTCTTTTAGACCCTGTTCATTGTTTGATTCATCTAAAAGAATTCGAACCGAACTAATATAAATTGATTTAATATAAATTTATTTACAATATAAACAATTAAGAAAAGTTGCGATAATCTAAGTTGACATAATCTGAAGAGTTTTTTTTCATACAGATCAATTAGAAACTTATAACACGTTAAATAGAAAACTATGAATATGGCAATAATTAGTGTTGTTTTTCTAGTTGAGCCGAGTATTGTCAAGATCGACTTGACTCGTTTAGCATTCGAGTCGAGCTTAGACTCGACTCGTTAAGGAAACGAGTTAAAAAAAGAATTGAAAACTTCAACGAGCCAAGTCAAGCCGAGTACTCCATCCGTCCCATTAGTAAAGTGGCATTATATACGATGCGCGAATTTTAATAAAGTTAAATAAGATATGAGAATATAGTACAAGTGGGATAGGAAGTGAACGTAAAATAAAAGAATATAATACAAGTGGGATAGGAAGTGAAAGTAAAATAAAAGAATATATTACAAGTGGGGTAAGAAGTAAGAGTAAAATATATGATGTAGTACAAGTGAGATATGAAGTGGGAGTAAAATATAAGAATGTAGTACAAGTGGGTATGAATTGATAGTGATCGGAAAGTTAGTGGGAATAAATAATTAATACTATAAACTAACAAAAATTGAATGACACATTCATAATGAACTAATGAAGCATTGAAAATGACACATTATTAATAGAAATGATATACTCCCTCCATCTATATTTAATCTTCCCATTTTACCAATTTTGGCATCCATATTCAATCTTTCCATTTCTATTTTGGGTAAGTTTGGTGCATTTTTTATTCAAAAATAAACTCAAGTGGGAGTACATAAATCATAAATTTGATATCTCTCTCCTCCACTAACATGATTAATTATTAAATTAATGTGATCTTTATTAATTGGACTTTTTTAAAGTGGGAAGATTGATAATAGATGGAGGGAGTAGTATTTAATGCTAGAGTCTCATAAAAGACCGACTTTCCTAATACATTAGGAAAGTCAGCTTTTTATAACTAGTTCTATGATTAGAACTGGTTTTTAAATAAACCGGCATGTTTAAAAAATCTGACTTTCCTAATGTATTAGGAAAGTCAGTCTTTTATGATACTTACTCGTATTTAATAAGGTTCGGTTCACATATCAACACTAGTACAGAATAAACAATAATAGCAAGTGTAAAGGTAGTTGAAGAAAAGTAAAGGAGGCAGAAGGCAATATTTGTGACACGGATTGAACCAAGAGAAGAAACAGAGTGAATGATTAATTATTGTCCCCACACCACTAATTGCTGCTTCCTCTATCTTCTTCTCTCTTACCTCTGCCTTTGGTGTGTGTCTATATAAACCAGTGGACACCCCAAAACTCATATCCAAACAAACAAGTCCAATTGCCTCTCTCACCATTAACAACAAACAACAACAAGAAGAAGATATATACACACATACATAAGTTTATCTCTGCAACATTTCCGCTCGGTATTATCTTCAGAAAGACTGTCACCATTGGATTTTTCTGTGGTCGAATTCACCTTATCCTCCTGCTATTAGTATCCATTTTTCCTTGACAAAAACAAACTCAATTTTATTTACAATCATCATCATCATCACCATGACTATGCAAATCAAGAAGCTCTGTTCTTTGCCTTCTCGCACCGGAAGACATTTGCAGCGTTACAACCAGGGCTTTCGCCAAGTTGTTGGGTATGTTTCTGCAAATCCTATCATCCTATTTGTTGCGTATCTACGCACACCACCTGTTTGTTTAAATTCCCAAATTAATTGTATCTAATGTTTATATGTATGAAATTTGTGCAGATGTATTCCCTACAGAATAAGGAGAAACAGCAGATCTCTTGAAGATGTGGAGGTCCTTTTGATCAGCTCCCAAAAGAGCTCCAGATTGATGTTCCCTAAGGGTGGTTGGGAGCTCGACGAGGATATCGAACTGGCCGCTTCACGCGAGACTTTGGAGGAAGCTGGTGTTGTTGGCTCTCTCATGGATAAATTAGGTGTCTGGACTTTCAAAAGCAAAAGCCAAGACAAGTACCATGAAGGTTCCATGTTTGCGTTGTATGTCACTGAGGAATTAGATGTCTGGCCAGAGAAAGATCTCCGCAAACGCGTCTGGGTACGTCGTGGATTTCACATCCTTCGAATATTTAATAATTTGTTAATTGGACTATTTGAAAAGAAATGAAAATTGTGTAATGGGGTCTGATCTGAGTTTGAATTCTTGTTCACAGATGACTGTCAATGAAGCCAGAGAGAAATGCTCACATGCGTGGATGAAAGAAGCGCTTGAGGCCTTTGTTTGTCAATTCTCTATGCCAAGAATGGAGGAGGAGCCATTGGCTTCTTGCAGATTAGAGTTATGCAGAGTCGATGAGCTGAGAATGATGAACATGGGGTCGCAGAATACAGATGAAGATGCTGATTGCTTCTTGATCAGTTGATTGCAAAATGGTGTTAAATGTCAACGCGCTTGCTCTGTCGGCCGGTCCTCCTTTCTCAAGTGGCTGGCACCCGAACTTCAAGCGAACCGGGCCGGTTCGGTTGAAGACGCGGAGTGAATGATAAGGATATACGCAAGGAGAGAAGGGCATGGACGAAACACGTCTTTTATCCAGACCTGGTTTTTGTGTGAAGTAGTTCATCCACGTAACTCCCAAGCTTCGTGTAAATGCATCTGTTGCAACGTTTTTGAACGATCGTGGATGAATTCGAAATACTGGGTAGGATAGACCTGATTTAGGTAATAAATTCCGGGATATATTATAGAGAAGAAGAAGATATGTACAAAGTTCTCAGCGGCTCTTGATTCTTTTATTCTTTAGTTCGTTTAGTTCAACTTTAGCAGCAGTCTTGTAGTTAGCTTCACTTTGTAATGAATCATCAGAGGAAGCTCGTGTAATACTCGTAGAATTATAAAAATGGCTATGCATTTTTCCAGTTCCAACTTTATTCCACTGCTTCATGTCCATCTTTATACACATATAGACTGCTACTTATTGCTATAGACAGGTGGTGCTCCATGGTGAATGGAAACCATCATATCTCCCTCTACTTGATTCTGCATATGCTACCCTTATTTTGGAACTAGAGCTTGTCAATTCGTTCCTCTGCAGGAACTCCATCCTTCAACTACCATGGCTGATGTCCTGGTTGAGAGATTGCGGCCGGGTGGCAGCAGCTATGAGGTTGCAGCTTGGATCTGAGTTTGAGTTGGTAGACATTCACGTTGTTCCGAGAAGATTGTGGTTTTAGGTGATGCCGGTTCCGGCTAGGTTTATTTTGTATACTTGATAAGGGTCAAATCTGGTGGATCTTCTTAGGTCGTGCAAAAGATGGACGGGCAAAAAATATTCTCTCACACGAATTTAAAAGCTTCGGATCCAAAGCTCTCATGATAGAATCCGACTTGTCAAATCATGCAAAATAAGAAGGGTGGGGGGTGTTGGTGTTATTTGACCGACTTGTCTTGAGGTCAAATCGCAATGTAGACTTTACTAAATCGGAGATAATATTGCTCATATGTAAAAGTAAACGTCTCGTGTGGTGACTTAATTATGCGTACAATAAATGAATATCCTATACGCTACCTTTGTTTATATATTGGTACCTTTTATAATTGTACTTTCAGTTACATATTGGTGACACGTGAGGGTTTGGGCCTAGCCTTAGTGCTATTACCGTTGGGGGTAATAATTTCAATCCTCTGAACGACCATACCTGTCGCTATCAAGTGCATGTTGGTCATGTAGGCTTCACTTGCGAGCTCAGCACTCGGAATATACCGCTCATAGTACTTGTCTCGAGACGATCATACTTGTGCATATTAATTGAGTTTTTATTATGTATTTATCCTTTTCTAATGTAGTCTAACTGTGATGTGGTCGGGGAGAGGACACTGACGTAATGGTCCATTTCCCGACTCATCCGACCATTTCCTACGCCCATCTGAGTCAATGATTCACGTAAATTTTATTACACTTAAACCAACAACTGTTGATATATATGATTGTGGGTCGAATGTACATATATACCGTGTTTATCCAGAATGAATAAAAGTAACACTCACAAGAAAAGTAACACTCACAAGAAGAAAAAAGGAACGTGGAAGCAAGCAATCCAGTGTGAATGTCCCTGACTTTTTCAAATGTCTGGTACAATTTTCGGGTTAAGCTTGGTTGCAACACCGACCTCAGTCACCTGACGAGACCACATAGTTTGTGCAGAAATTCAATTTTGGCAGCAGAAACAGAAAAATTATTGTGACCAAACTTGTGATTTATGGTTAAAAATGTTCAACGTTGTTCTGCTTATACTAGGCCTCAAGAAACTTCACCACCTGAATTTTATCATTGATTTTTATTATTTTTATTTCATTTCATCACCAGTTGGTAAACACAAGTCACAAGCATAGGAATCTTCTGTAGTTGACTATATATCCTTCACATCATCACATGTCATGTTTTAGCCACAACTTAGTCTCCATTCAATCCGACTGATAGTTTATAAACTAAACTCAATTGAATAAACTTGAACCGAACATAATGTGAACTCAACAGGTCCTTAATTAACTTTCATTCATTCATTCAAAATGAGATCTTTCTTTATTCTGAAAATGCCAATCAATGGAAAACAAGCCGTTTTTTTAGGTTAAGTCTCACAATACTGATGAATCAAGAATGATGAGGAGGACATGATTCATGTATCACAAGAGAATAAAAATACAGAGACAATGTTGTTGAATTCAAAACTAGCAGCACACCATTTCCATTCTTTCATGCAAGATTTACAGAAACTATCTGTCATTTGATCATTTCCATCATGCATGTATTACAAAAGATCTCTGTCAGAGCTACTAGTATTAAATAAAATATGCACGTGCATTTCCCATATATATGATTCAGCCAGAGCCATTCAACGGTATCAAGCACCACTTCTCATAAACAGCAATTTTTTTTTTGGAAATTTCCATGTACTCAACTTCACAGATTCTATTAAAGACGACCGCGCAACCCAACGATGTCATTACCGATACGAGCTGTAAATTAAAAGAACAGAGGTTGAAAATTGTTGAAGCCTAGAGCAAGAGACGTACACAGTTGAAAACCTCATGGTTAGGTGTCAACTAGGTGGCGTGCAACCATCTTTAGGTGGTTCCTACAAGAAGTTAATACACATTGTTATTTATGTGGATTAAATAAACCAATCACAAGATGTGTGCACTGCGTGTATGGTTTTATTTATATAGAGTATATACCGGTGAGTTACGAGGATCCCAGAACTGGTATACGTTGTTGAAGGACCCGATATTTATAGTTATCCCACTTCCCTGTGCACAAAAAAGATGATAAAAATTAGAAAATGAAGGTAACTCTCGTGGTTTCTTCATCTACACTTGAAAATGACAATGAGTCACATACCATCACTTGCATTCCAGGAGGCATTCCCTGATATGGAGCAGAAGGAGACACTTGGGGTATCTGCCCTAAAAATTGTGCAGGAGGAAACCAATGAGGTTGAATGTTTGGCGTTTCTTGTGCATTTGGAACCTCGCTACCATTTCCATCTTCAGGCAATTTAGACACTTGACCTTCTGCTGTGGTAATTGTTGTTGGTCTAGAGTCAAATGCAGGCACTCCCTACGAGATAGACGCGTGATTAAGTATATTGAAATAAAGCTCATGAATATACAAAATTTGTTTTCACCGTTGAACCTACAGCTCATATACAACCACCAACATGCATGATTTATGCCACTTACACTGAGACTTGGCTCAGGTTTTAGCCATGAACCAGTCACATATTCCAAGTTCCAACTCCTGCTGAATGAAAATGTCAGAGAGAAATTTATATGCAAAAATGTAAAGAACACTGAATAAGAGAAGTGGGATGTAATAATTTTATAACTTATGCAATACAAATGTGAAGTCAATATGTCCCAAATCTCTTATTCAGTTTTCTTTACCTATTTTGTATAAAAATTTCTATCCAAGTTATTCAATCAGTATGATTCGGCATATGAAAGTGATTAGCATCCAGTAACCTGAATTGAGTATCAGTCTATGAAGCTCAATGTTCTTTTAGGAGGGGAAAAGTAAAGCTGACATACCTTTGCTTGTGTGCCTTGATCAGTAATTGGAAACGGCGTGGGCTTAGGCCATTGAGGCTGTGGAACATTGGGCCATTGAGGTTGGTTTGGACCTAATTGAGGTTGGCTAGGACCAGTTTGAGGTTGCGTAAGATTAGGCAACTGAGGTTGGCTTGGACCAGTTTGAGGCTGCGTAAGATTAGGCCATTGAGGTTGGCCTGGACCAGATTGAGGCTGCATAAGATTAGGCCATTTAGGTTGGCCTGGACCAGGCTGAGGCTGCGTAAGATTAGGCCCCTGTGGCCGATTTGCACCAAATTGAGATTGCAGTAACTGAGCAGATAAAAAATTAAACAAATGTTGGTTTGGATCAACTTGGGATGGCATGTTATTCGGAAAAGATTGTTGGTTTACAGCAAATTGGGAATCTGCAGCTGCATTCTGGGATGGCTGAGCAGTTCCATTCTGAGTATTTGGCATTTGCAGTGTGGATGGACCATTAGCAACCTTTCGGGATGGCTGTTGTTCTTTAGCAATTCGAGGAGCTTGTACCTTCTGCGTGGCAACAATTGTAAGCCTCTTGACAGCTTGACATGTAAACCAATAAACTACGCATGTCAACATAAAACTAGAACATAAGAGTCTCCTAACCAATCATTACATGAAAGCAGGCAGTTAATGCTCATCTCATACCGAGATGGCGAGATATATAATCCTGAATCTGTGTGAATGGCCAATGATTATTTATGCGTGGACCACCAGAAATGTGAGAATAAACTATGTAAAACTACAACAAAAACTGCTAATTCACTTGACATACCTTTGCATCCTTGCCCTTATTAGCTGGTGGGAGTGAGAAAGGTCGATGTGGAGCAGATTGAAATGCATTTTGGTAGGGAGGAGGACTAGTCAAGCCAGGAACACATGTAGGTGGTTTTAACTGGGCATGGTTAGGCTTAAAGGGGTACCAATCTCTGCTAGATTTGGAGGGGCCTTCCCATCCAGTACCTGGTTTAGACCTCTCTACAAAGTATTGATCGAAGTGAAAAGGTCAGGCAGACAGAATACACACAAGAAATGCTGAATTACAATAAATCAATTAGGGAACTCACTGGAACTTTGAGCATTCCCTTGTCCTATTTGCCTTTTGTGATCCACAGGTTTGTTGAAACCAGTCCTTTTAGGCTGCATTAATCAGAAACTATTCTCAATCAGCAAGCAAGTTTGAACCTTTAGATCTCAAAACGTAGCACATGCATAATGAGCATTCTTAAACTAGTTACCAAGCCCTTGAACCAAAACATAGTACCCCTTTCTTTCTACATAGAGTCAAGTTTATACTATTTGTATTTACCTTGCCAATAATTCACTAAATATACATTGGAGTATAACAGAAGCACAAACGCAATCAAGGGCACTTAGTACCCTAACAAATCACATAAGCCGTATCAAGTAGTCTACAATAAAAGGGATGGATAAGTAAGAACAATTACATATCCAAGTGGTGTATTAATAGTATACCTACCTGAGCATTATGTGAGTGACGATCCTCAGAGGGTTCATAATCACTAGCAACAAAGTCTTCTTCACTTTCTTCACTTTCTTCCTCTTCTTCCTCCTCCTCCTCCTCCTCCTCGGATTCAGATTCCCGTGCTTGTTCCACTGCCGAATAGAGCCACATTATTACAAAAGGTTGAAATGAAATAACTGGAGTAAGCAACTAAAGTAATTGCAATGCAAATATAATGAGAAGAAATGAGAGGTAGGTACCTGGATTCCGGATTCCATTGTACATGGCTGATTTGAAAATTGAAAGTTACAGCAGCAGCAGCAGCAGCAAGTATCCTTTGATTGATTTGATTTGATAAAAACGAAAACAGAAATGTTAGAATGAATCAACTATAACAACCTATTGCCTCTTTCAATTTCGGTAAAACCAATAATAATACTTTACCCTATATACAAATTCATTCATTCATTCATTCAAACAACAAATTGAGAAAGGAATTGAAAGTAATTATATATCATCGCGTCGGCATCAAATAAGAGATGAAACTAATAATA
>JAQRGC011804979.1:0-11238 GCA_028659135.1 Plantago lanceolata
AAAGCTTAATTGAATATATTAGACTTGCAAAAAGATTAAGAGTTAAAACAAAGGAGGACACATCATCTACTCTTGTTCCTTCATCAAAAATCAAAATTCCTTCTTCATTTTTATTTCAAAACCCAAACCAGAGATCTTTCAAAAGCCAATCTTTAATTAACGAAGATTCGTATTCACTTTGCGATACATAGCAGCTCCGATTGTGTTGAAAAGTACTCCTATATAGAGATAAAGGGGTTTTGCTTTGTAATCAGAAAAAGCGAGGTTGAGTTTACTGTGGACTGAGCTTTCAAGACGAAGAAGAGTAGAGGGAAAGAGAGGCCTTGAGCTGAAATTTCTTCATCTAAGGATTATAATTGTAGATTCCTCTCACAAGTTAAGGTCGGTCAAATTTCCATTCATTATTGTGGAGAGCTTGAGATACTTCTAAGAAGCCCCTTCTTCTCTGCAAATTTTGCCATTCTTTTGGCGCTCTAGAGAGTTGGGCAGAACCGGTGGGCGGACGCAATGGTGGGCGGAGAGGGATAGAGTGGTGGTGGTGTTGGCAAATCTGTTGGGCGGCGGAGGTGGGGGGTGGTGGTGTTCGATGGTGTTTGGCAGTGGTGGTTATTGGCTTGGCTATGGTGGGGGAAAGAGGAATGAGTAAAATAATGGAGAGAGAGGGAATTGAATAGATGAGAGGGAAGTGGTATTGTAAAGTGGGATGTGGTTTTGATTTTACCCTATAATTATAGCCTTTATAGGCCTATAGATAGTAGTGTGTTGTGTTTAGGTGGATAAAACAATACTTGATTGTTGCTTTAGGTATTTGTTCCAGGAAGGGAGTGCAGAGCAAAAAAACCCAACCAAAAAGTTCACAAAAAAATCATTAAACCACATGACAAACTTTATGGAATTCCCTGACGACATCAGTCATTGACACTCGGTCTCCTGGAAATTCCTCTGTACATGATAGCCCAATCTCCAGAACAGAAATCAAACGGCTCTTGACCGGATCGGTGTCAATTCTACGATCGTGTTCCTGTAGAATGACAGGGTCAACAATATCCATCACTTGGCTTGGCAATGCACTCCTAACCATGTCACGAAGGCTCAATGAACCATTGAATTCGTCGCTTGTTGGTCTTTTGCCTGTGAACAACTCAAGTAAAAGTATCCCATAACTGTACACATCCCCTTCCATTGACACCCTGCCGCTCATGCCATACTCTGAAATATAAGTTAAAGGAAGACGAATGTGATTTGGTTATGTGAGAGAGCGAAATTTTTTAAATGCAAATGCAGAGTTATTGGAAATCGATCATACCGGGAGGAATGTAGCCTATTGTACCCTTGATTCCAATTGAACTGCTTTCATGTTGTGTTGAGATAACAGTGGAAATAACTTTTGCCAATCCAAAATCTCCAACATGGGCAATCATCGCTTCGTCCAAAAGAATGTTGCTCGGCTTCAAGTCTCCATGAATCACAATTGAGTCTGTACCGGAATGCAGGTACTCGAGTGCAGACGCAACATCCATAGCAATACTTAGCCGTTGCTTCGTGCTGAGGTTACTTTCTTCTTCAACTTCATGTATGCCTCCTCCTTCAGGTTTCAAGTGAATCCATTCATCCAAGTTTCCGTTTTCCATGAATTCATACACGAGTGCCTTAAAATCATTACCCTGGAAATCAGTGCCAGAACATACACTCACTACTTTCACAAGATTTCTATGTCTTATGCCCCTCAACGCATTGCATTCAGACAAAAAACTTCTCGAACCACCTCTAGTAGCAAGATTTAGCACCTTCACTGCAATTGGCATCTGCACATCATTGAGATTTCCTTTATAGACCGGTCCAAACTGTCCCCGACCAAGCAAATTGGATTCCGCAAACCCACATGTGGCTCTTAGAAGATCTGCATATGATAGCCTCAAAAGTTCGATTGCTAATGAGGGCATGGAAGACTTGTCTTTTTTCAACAGTCGTCTTTTGGATATATTCATGTATAAGCATGCAGCAAGAATGATGGACATAGATGCAACACTCACTACCGGAATCAAGATCTTCAATGTTGTAGAAGAGTGTTTTTCCTTGGCTCTTTTTGACGAGCAAGGAGGAAGGTATAATGGTGTAATACCCCCACACAACTTCTCATTGCCTTCAAGTGAGACACCGCTGCTATTCAGAAACACTCCCAGAGTAGGGACTTCACCTTCCAAGTTGTTGAAAGACAAATTCAAATACACGAGATTTAGTCCACCAAAAAATCTTGGAATTTCCCCAGAAAGATTATTTTGGGAAAGATCCAGATATTGCACACCCCTTAAAGTTCCTAGTGCATCTGGTATTGCTCCATGGAGGGAATTGTGCTCTAAATACAATTTTTCCAATACGGTGCAACTACTCAAGGAATTTGGAATGATTCCAGATAATCTATTGTGAGACAAGTCCAAACTCACAAGATTTCTTAATGAACCAACTTCAGATGGAATATGACCCATGAATGCATTGTGAGACAGGCCGAACCATATTGAGATGGATGAAAGTCTCATGATTTCAGGAGGTATTTTACCGTTGAGATTGTTTAGAGAAATGTCTAATTCAAGTAAATTGGTACAGTTGCCAAGACTCAATGGTATGTTGCCAGATAAACAGTTTTGGGATAAATCTAACGAGATCAACATTGTAAGGTTACCGGAGGAGAAAGGTATGCCATTTGTCAATCTATTTCGAGAAAGCCCAAGTTCTTGGAGCTTATTAAGTTTACCTATGTCAGAAGGAATCGGGCCACTAAGATCATTATAGTCTAACTGAAAAGTAGTGAGATCCAAAAGGTTTACGATACCACCAGGAATTGTTCCATGTAGCTGATTCCCACCTAGACCTAAGACACTCATACGGCTTGAAAGATTTGCAATGGAGTTTGGCAAAAAACCACTGAGTAGATTGTCACCGATATGAAAAAGAGTGAGCATTGTGCAGTTTTTCATCGACGAAATGAAGTTTAGACCCCCTTCCAGTTTATTATCTGACAGGATAATTTCTTCCAAAACTGTCAGCCTAGTAAAATCTATCCGCACCGGACCTATAAAACTGTTTTCATGAAGATAAACCGTTTTAAGTGAAGAAAAATTTGAGAAGGAAATTGGAATTTGTCCAGTAAAATGATTACCTGATAAACATATACCTTGGAAACTTGAAACTGAGAATCCTATATGCGAAGGTATGGTCCCTTCAAGATGATTATGGCACAAAAAGAGTGTTGACATGGTGGAAATATTGTATAGGCTAGATGGAACTCTACCTGTCAAGTTATTCCCAGCTAAAGATAGGAATTTCAGACACTGAAGTTGCCCAAATGACTCTGGAATTTCACCTTGCATTCCACATGAGGGTAAAAGTAGGTCTGTGAGTCTGGTAAAATTTCCAATAAATTGAGGGATAGTTCCAGAAAATTTGTTTGACCCCAACCCGAGATATTGAAGTTTCACCAAAGAACTTAGCTCCAGTGGAATGATTCCGGTGAGTTTGTTATCATCCAAGACAAGCCTAATGATATTAATACACTGGGACAGGTTTCTTGGTATATATCCGCTTAAGGAATTGTGGCTAAACTGAACCCATAAAAGCCTTCTTAGATTGCCAATTTAATCCGGAATTTGGCCTTTGAAGGTGTTATTATGTAGAGTGATAAATAGGAGATAAGAAAGATTACCTATGGAAGGTGAAATGGTTCCCACAAGGCCTCTGGACACAAGTAAAATTTCTTGAACTCTGTTTCGGTGCTTGCGGCTGCAGCGAATGCCTTCCCAACTACAATAGTGAACTGTTTCATTCCACGAGTTTAGTGCTCCCATTGGATCACCATGTATGGCTTTCTTGAAGGCAACAAGGGCTTGATAATCTGTTTCGTTGTTCGAGCATGTCACTGAAATGTGAGAAAAGTAGAATAAACTTGAACATAAAATGAGGCAGGGAGTTCTGAAACAGAGTGATGATGACATTTTTTAAAAAAAAAATTGTGGTACTGCGTAGATTTATTATCTGAGTATAACTTTAAGGTTTCTTGTGTTTCTATGAAATATCAGTTATCTGGTTCTGTTGTTGCTAATTAATCATATCATGGCCACTAATTGAACATTTGAACCCAACAAGAAGACAAAACTGTGACTTCAATTCATCAGCACCACATGAAATGATTATCCTTATCAAAGAAATCACCTTAAGTAGCTTCTTTTTAGTCAATTATTGTAATGTTTGAGGTGGAATTTGCTCCAGTTACCTGATCCTTTTAGTGCAGAAAAAATTAAAATACATGTGCATATGCTTCAGCCTTCAAGTAGCTTTGTTTTTACTTGATCTTGGTTTTGAAAATTAATGATGAGAGATGATTATCTTTGAAGAAAAAAACTGTACAAGTACTGTGGATTCACTGAGCAATTCGAATGCATTTTCTTTCAATTACCGTCTCCCAGTAACAATAAATGGTGGATAGTTCCGGGAAGTTTGTTTATTGACAGCCCGAGATCGAGCTTCAAGTTTTGCCAAAGAACTTAGCTCCATGAGTATGGATCCAGTGATCGAGTTGGTTGTCAATCAAATCAAAGTAATAGATATTAGTGCACTGTGAAAGGTTTCTTGGTATCTGGCGACTGAGGGAATTGTTGCTAAACTCAACCCATTTAAGACGCCTTAAACGGCCAATTTCATGAAGAATTTGGCAATAGAAGGTGTTATTTTGCAGTGTGATGTGTGTGAGAAAAGAAAGATTACCTAAATGAGGCGAAATGGATCCTGATAGGCCTTGAGATCTCAAATTAATTTGTTCGACTCTGTCCTGATGCTTACGGCGCACAAGATGCCTTGCCAGCTGCGAAAGTGAACTGTTTCATTCCACGAATTTAAGGCTCCGAATGGATCGTTTTCGATGGATTTCTTGAAGGCGAGAAGTGCTCGAAAATCAGTTCCATTGTTCAAGCATGTAGCTGGAGTGATGCAGAGAGTATAAAGGGAGTGTTTGGAGTTTGGACATCTTTGTGAGTACTAATTAAGTGGAAATTGGCATAAGGTTCCTTTAAATCTATATAGGGTATCTATTTATAGGCGAATGAGTTGCATGTTCGGTTCAAATATTATTAATAAAAACCTGAATAAATTAAGTAACATTAGTCTCTATTTATAGGACGAAAACATACTAATAGGATATGAATCTGAGCTGCGTGCGCTACTTCACGGACACATGGTCTAAGAAAGTCACACGCCTTGATAACGTGTTTCAGATGATTAATGGTGATGATATACTGATATGGAGTGTCCACAACATCTACGAGATGTGATTGCAGCCTGTAAAGCTCTGACAAACAAGCATTGGGAGACAAAATTCAGACTTATTCCTCGAGAAGTAAATGAATGCACGGATAAACTTGCTAAGCTGAGTTATGCACATGGATAATGAGGACGATTTTGGGATCGACCACCTGACGATCTTTTGATTTAATTTAATTACTTTGATTTCTTATGTAAAAAAAAGATCCATAGTAGAATTGACATTCTGCATTCTAACGGCCATAACCCTAACAATTGGGTTTGTACAAGTACTAGATCGTAATGTACAATCTAATAGTATCCAAGTTCTACTAATAAAAATTAAGAACACACTTCTAATTATAAGTAAACCTGCACTTCTTCAGCAATTTTGCACATATCTGCCTATTTAGAAATCACATTTCATTGTTGTGATTTCTTCAAACCATATGAGCAGCTTTACGTAAATCACTAACAACATTACTCATCACCATTCGATCTCCAGGTAACCTCTCGGAACATGCCACACCGATCTCTAGTACAGAAGCTAAACAGCTCCGAAAGATTTCACGATCCATTTTCTGATCATGTTCTCTTAGGATGACAGGATCAACTATTTCAGTCACTTGACTTGGCAGCGATCTTCTGACCAGATCGTGGAGGCTGGAGTAACCCGCATCTGCATACTCGTCTGTTGGTCTTCTCCCTGTGAACATCTCCAGTAATAAAATCCCGTAACTGTATACATCCCCTCGTGTTGAAACCATGCCACTCATACCATACTCTAAGACATAAGTTAGAGTTACAATATGACCTAGGGAACAATGATATGAATACAAAACTGTGTTATTAAATGCTTAGATTAGGAACTCATACCTGGAGGGATATAGCCAATAGTTCCCCTGATTCCAGCGGAACTGCTTTCCAAGGCTGAAAGTGTGTTGGTAACAATTTTTGCTAATCCGAAATCCCCAACATGAGCACTCATTTCTTCATCTAAAAGAACGTTGCTTGGCTTCATATCACCATGAACAATAGTAGAATCTGTGCCATCATGCAGGTAATCAAGTGCAGACGCAATGTCGATGGAGATATTCAATCTCTGCCTCAGGCTAAGATTTTGCCTATTATGCAGCCACTCGTCCAAGTTTCCGTTGGCCTTAAATTCATAAACCAGTGCCTTGAAATCATTCCCTTGGAAATCTGTGCTTGAACACACACTAATTAATTTCACAAGGTTCCTGTGTCTTATGCCTCTCAACGCGTTGCATTCAGAGAAGAAACTCTTTGAGGCCCCTTTAGCGTCGAGATTGAGCACCTTCACTGCAACTGGCATTCGTTCATCACCTACGATTCCTTTATACACTGAACCGTACTTTCCTGTGCCAACTAAATTAGCCATAGAGAAATCATCAGTGGCTTTTAGGAGATCTGCATAAGATAGCCTCAAAATGGTCATCTCCAATGAAGTAGTCACATTAGATTGAGTGTTTTCTGGCACTTGTTTTCGGTACTTGAGCAGAAACGAAAAGAAGCATGCTAAAATCAAAATGCAACCAACTCCAGCAGCTACTGGGATCAAGATTTTCAATTTCATTGAATTCTTCTTGGAAGTAGGTGATAAGCATCGACGAAGCTGTAGATATGGAATTACTCCACACAAGTCACTGTTGCCTTCAAGGGAGATGGCACTCTCGTTTAGAAAGATTCTGATGAGGTTAAAATCTGGGAATCCGTGATAATGCGTAGTTCGATAGTCTAAGTCTTCTAAATCCGTCCAAATTCTTGTTCTAGTGAGTCTTCGAGAGCTTCAGTTCGAGGTGTCCTGCGAATGGCAAAGAGAAAGTGTGTGTGTGTGTTTGTGTGTTAGGACCGACCTGCCGTGTGGTCAGGCCGGCTTGGTGTATGAGACTTTACTCGAAGGAGGCCGTAAAACCGTCCTTATAATAGAAAGGGTCAGAGTTCGAGTGTACCTCCCTGCGAGTGTAATAAATGAATCAGTCGTGTCCTTCTCCTTGGAGTTTGGAGTCCTTATATAGGTGTACTTTGTATCCTAGATTGTTGACAAGTGTACCATTTGGATGTGTCCACGTCGTCAAAATTAAGGGTACAATAGTAACTTCACCTTTCGACCGCCTTAAGATGTCACTTTCAAGGGTAATTATGTCATTTCCTTTGACCTAGGAAACGTTCCAGAAGTCTCTTGCATGTTCCCTTCCACGTCACCTGTCTCAATGAACTCGAAGGGTGTTCCATATCTTTTTTAGTCTTCCTTGCTGATAGAATATTCTCAACCTTTATATATTTCCACTCGAGTGGTGTGCCTGCTAGGTAGTAGTTCGCCAAATACGCGACTTTAGACGCTTTTCCCTTCAATAGGACGTAATTCGCGAGCATACCAATTTTTGTATCATCATTTGTCCCCACAGTCTCATAGTATTACGAAGGATATAGCTATGGGGCTGTGAAGTATAATAAAGCAAAAAGAATTTGTAAAAAATTCTGGGTATTTCGGTATGTGGGTATATGTGGGTAGTGAGCTTTCGGTATAGTGGTGGTTTTTTGTTGATCTGTCCCTATCCTTGTTCCCATGTTCTGCATTCGAGTTGATATATCTTTCGAGTGCGGGACACTGTTTAAATAGGTGACCGGCTTCGTAATGGTAAATTTGAGTTTTACCTTGGGTAAAACGGTGCTGCTTTCGACCCATGGTTAGACTTCGTGTGTTTGCTCTTCGGGACTATTTTACTGTCCCCGTGTAACCTTTCCCGAGTGCCACGTGTACGATCTCGAAATGACCGCGTGGCATTAATGTCTTTTCAACGCGGCTCTTCAATCTATGCCGTTGACTTCCGGTGATCCAACGGTCGGATTTCAATGGGCCTTGATTTGGGCCTTGTAAAAGACGGCCCAATACCCCTCCTATAAATAGCCGCAAAATCCGGTAAAAAATCCTCATTTCAACATATTCACTTTCTGAGAGCCTTTGTAGAGAGAGAAATATTCGCAATCGAAGAGCCAACCAAATAGAGGGATCTCGAAGAACATCGTCACACACCCTTCCTGCTTCAGCTCGAATCCAAGTAAGTCGAACACTTATATGTCCTTACGTTTTTATTCATTGAATACGCCTTTCTGCATTCTGAGAATTTTTGTTGCATGATAGCCATGTTTCGAATAGAATTCTTGACTTAACAAGATACCTAATCGGACTCTCTCGGATACCACTCTTCTCCTCTTCGAATGCTTATCTAAGACAGAACCCTTCTGCTTTGTTTTAGGATGTCCGAGAGAGATTTGCATTCCGATGAATTAGACGAGCTCTTAAACAACCCTGATCTTTCTACCGACGAAGGGGCGCAACGTCGGGGTTCAAACCAAAACACCGTTGAAAGTTCCTCCTCGAGCAGTGATGACGACAGCGACACTGATTCGAGTAGCGGGGAAGATACGGCCGATGATAGGAATGCATCGGATTCCCCACTTCGAGTTATCCCCGAAACTATTGTTCCCCCTTAACCTTCAAATGATGCCGATGTTTCCCGAAGACGAAAAGGTAAGGCGCCTGCATTCGAGCAAAAGGTGGCTACCGTTCGTGCGGGAGCTGGGGCTTCAGAGACCTTTGCAACGGTTGTTAGTGTAAATAGACATAACGCGGCTGCTGAAGTTCAAGACAAACTGACGAAGGCGCAGAAGCTGAAGTATCCTCGTTTGCAGGGTGCAGTGTCTCATCCGAATAGTATGGGTGAACTCAACCTCGATCGAAAACTGCCCACTCCTTACTGTGTGTACACTGCTGCTGACTTGCCTATACTCCGAAGGAAGTATGAAATTCCGGAGGACATCGAACTCATGCTCCCTACACGAGACCAAACATTTTACAATCCCCCTGTTGACTGCCTGTCAATATTCGAGGTCTCACTCAAGCTTGGTTTTAGAATCCCACATACAGAAATAGTGGATAGCATTTTTGCTGGTCTCGACATTAGCCCCATGCAAGTATTACCCACCTCACTTGCTTACATGTATTGTGCTTGTGTGACCATGAAACACCATGGGTTCCCTTTACTTTAGAAAATTTCAAAAACCTGACCCAGATCGAAATGTCTCCCAAAAATCCTTTCTTTATCTCTTTCAAGTCCCATCCCAACTATGGATTTATAGACGATGCACCGACCTCCATAGGTTCTGACTGGTGGGATCGGTTCTTCTTCTATCGATACAAGTTGGACGATGGAGTCCCTGAATCTCAAAGGAAAATCTTACGAGGTCGAAGGACCTTTAATCGAACTAAACCGAGTTCCAAAAAATCTGCGAAGGATGGTGTCCCTCAATGGATGGTGGACCTTAAGAAAACTTTTGAACCCACGACCGCTGTCCCATTACCAGACCGGTACATGTGGTGCGGTCTGCTTATACAGCCTGTTCCCTACTTAGCCGGACTAACTCGAAAATCGTACTGTGGTGTCGAGAAGAACACTAATTTTGGTACTTTGTCTAACATGCTATATACATACGTATTCTTGCCTTGCTTTCTTTTTTACTTATGTATTTTTTCTTGTCCTTTTTTTGTCAACTGCAGAGTTCTGGTTCACGAAAGCCATGTCGAAGGCCAGGGAACAGAAACGTGAGATGATGAGGAAACAGAAAGCTGAAGAAGATGCTGGTATTCAGATCAAGGTCTACGAGCCGTCCACCTTCTTCAACATGGACGATCCAAAGAACTTGGCTGCTTCCGAGGAGCAAAATAAAGAAAGAGAAAAGAATGGGTTTGAGCCCTTGTGCATGCCAGTTCCCACCACCGGGTACTCGAAAGAGCACTTGAAGGAGAAGAAAAACTCGAAGAAGAGATCCAAAAGGGGGCAATCGGACACTGGTCCTAGTATTGATGTGCCGAAACCAAAGAGGACGAGGGCTGAGCCCGTCGTTGCTCCGAAACCTCCTCGAGCTCCTGCGGTCGACACTGGTGGCGATACTATCCCAAGTGGACGTATTTATCCTGATCCCATTGACGAACGGATAGAGATTGAAGAAATACCACATTCTACTGATTTGTCGAAGGATGACGCCACTCTGGGTTCTATCCCGATTCCCGCTGCTGTTGGAAAGAAAAGTCGCACCCGTAGGTCGGTGTATACTAGCGGAGGCAGTTCTCGTCAGGAGCAATCGCAGGGTGCTTCTGGATCGACTCCTGCTACCTTGGCTGAATCCTTGAATAACTGTGGCGAGAAGGTCAGCGGGTTGATTGTCTTGCGTGACCCTAACTTCGAGCTTACTGATGCTGAGTTGGAGAACGAGCAAGTTGCTCGGGACAGCGATATATTGGAGCTGCAAACGAAAACAGAGCCAGAGCGAATGGCAGATCTTGCATCTCAGTTCAACAAGGTAATCTTATTAAAATCTTACACTTGTGTTAAAAAATTGCCTTGTTACCTCTCTCTCTTTTTTTCTTATGCCTTGTTTTTGCATCAGATGGGTCAAGCCATTAGTGCCTGTCAGTGGGTCGCGGCTGAACGAGCTCTTATGGAAAAAGAGTGCACTAGGCTGAATTTTGAATGTGCCGAATTGCAAGAAGCGTCTTCGACCTGGAAGGCTCGGTATGAGGAAGCACTCGAAGATGCGAAGATGGTGAAAGAGACTAATGAGTCTAACACCAAGAGGATTGAGGCCGACTTGAAAGGTCTCGAGAGTGAGGTAGCTCGACTTAGAGCAGAAAATGAGAAGGTTCAGTTAGTGCAGGACGAACTGGCGAGAGCAAAAGCTGAACTTGTCGAGTGTCAAAGTGCCAAGTCCGAATTGGCTAAGTACCAAGGGATTGAAGAAGAACTGAGGAAGTCGAAGGAAGCCCTAGTGAAGTATGTCGAGGAGAGGAATCAGGCACTCACTTCACTTCAAAAATCTGAGGACATGGTCAAGATACAGGGACTCTCTCATGCCCATGCTATCGAG
>JAQRGC011805060.1:0-11890 GCA_028659135.1 Plantago lanceolata
AATAGTAAAAAGTTAAAATATACAATTGAATTAAAACGGAGTGGAGGGAGTATATAGAAGAAGAAAATATTTGACCAATATAGTTTCCGTGCTAGTATGTAGTAGTATAGTATAGTACTACTTAACAATATTAGACCACCTTAAAAAAGACTTTATAGAGAGAGAAAAAATGAGAGATTGTGGGCGGGCTCGAGAACCAAGGTCTCCAACCATCCCGGTAAGAGATCGTTTCAACCACCGATCTCGCGGGCAGGAGGCTTCTACAGAGACGGGGTGGACGACTGTAGGTAGGAGAAGGGGGAGTACCGGAGGGAAGAGGAGATCCGGCAACAGGTGCTCCATAACAAGTTCTTTGTGGTTTACCTGTCCAATTTTCCAGAAGATTGGATGGAGTTTCACATCCAAGACTACTTAAAGGAGAAGAAAATTGGGGACATTGTCAATGTCTCCATTCCGGCGAAGAGGAATCGATTGGGCAAGCGTTTTGCTTTTGCCCGGTTTAGAAATTCTTTGGAGAACAAGGAGGTTCTTGCAAGAGCAAAAGGGCTTTGGTTTGAAAACTTCAAATTCCTTGCAAGCGAGGCGAGGTTCTTCGCGGGTGGGACGGGTGGAACTAGACAGACTCAGGTTGTTGCTCAACCACGAGCTCCAGGGCAGCCTGCTATTGAGGCATCTCGACCGTCTTTGAGGGTACGTGGTGAGACAGAGGCGACTCGGGCGGGTGCAGTGGGTAATAGGGCCTCTTACTTGGAAGTGGTGAATGGGATGATTGCTGGAAACGGGGATGAGAGAAGGGATTTGCTGGGAGTAGGTGATAGCGTTGAACTGGGAAGGTCGAACTTGAAGGAGGCAGGATTATGGGTGGAAAATTGCTTAGTTTTACAATGCTTGAAACACATGGAGCATTGGCAACTTAACAATATGCTGAAATCTAATGGCCATAAGGAGTTTAAAGTTGCAAAGCTTTTCGGAGTTTTGTTAGCTTGCGAAGCCATTGTTGGAGAGTGCTAGAAGGGCTTTGTTGGAAGAAGATGTGGAGTGGACGAAGCTTTGGTTCAAAGAAGTGAGTGAATGGAGACGTTCGGATGTCAATAGAGCAAGGTTAATGTGGGTTGGTGTGTACGGAGTACCCCTTCATTCGTGGGATGCTTCTACCTTTGAAAAGCTTGGGAGTGTAGTGGGAAGAGTAGTGTCATTCCATCCTTCAACCTTGGAGAAGAATGACTTTAGGAGAGGTTTGTGTCTTGTTGAAACAAGCATCTTCGGAGAGGTTTGTCGAAACTCTAGTTTGTTAGTAGAAGGTGTAAACTACCCGGTGATTATAAGAGAAGAGAAGGAGTTGAGGGTCTACGCTATCGAAGGAAGAATGAGTGAGTTACGTCGGGTTGAGGTCTTTTCGGGGGCGTCATCTAGTGAATATCTCGATAGCGATGACGTTTCAAGTGAGGAAAGCGGTGGGCGGGAGGCCACGGGACTCGTAGAAGATTCTGGTCTGAGCTTTGTCCCGGAGACACCACTTGATTGCCCTGTTCCCGATCGTATGTCTCCTCCTCTTTCGGTCAGTCCCTCAAACCGGCTTCCTGGTAATTTTGTCAGCTTGGAGAGGTCTAGGGGGTGTGAGGTAGACACATCAGCTTGCTCTGATTCTCTGAGCACTGTTCAGTCGACGGGGGACGAGGTTTCTGGACGTGTGAACGGCAGGGGTGCTGATTTGCTATCGGCAGCGGATAGAAATTGCGTATCGGAGCCAGGGTTAGGTATGGGACCGCATGTGATTGATACGGGTTTGTTAAAAGAGTTGGGTGTAGAGAAAACTCGTGAATTGGGGCTGCTCAAGGATGGTGAAGTCGACAGGGAGAGGGAGGGGATGGGAGTATCAGCTGGTGGGCCCCAGGTGGGCCATTTGGAGGTGGGCCAGGATTTTAACCCTTGTGATCCTTGTTTGGAGCAGAGGGTAGTGGACTATGAGAATGAGGCAGTATCGGATGAGGGAGGGAGAGAGGTTTTATGTGTGGAACCGCCGTGTAACCGTAAGGGGAGTAAAGGGGGCAAACACGCATCTAAGAAAAAGGGAGTGGCTTCGAATTTGAGACTTTCAAATCAATGCCTTGGTTTGGGATCATCTCAAAGAAAGCAAGGGTTCAAAGGACGGGGCGGTAAGGAAGGTGTATCTAGAAGAATCCCGAAGAGGGGAAGGAAAATCCCAGTTGATATTCATGATAGACAAATTGATGGGGGTTGTGAGCCCCTTACTTGTGATATCTTGGCTTGTAATAAGGCGATTCTTATTAAGCTAGCAAGTGAGGAAGAGAATTTGGCGGTTACCTTGGGAAAAGACTTGGGCCTCCTTGATGGGGAAGATTGTGAAAGGGCGGAGGATGTCCTAAAGTCATGGGACTTAAGGGATCAAACTCTTGGGAAAGAGGCGGCTTTGGATTTGGGTCTTGGAGATTTTTTTTGTAGATTATGAAGATATTAAGCTTCAATGTTAGAGGCTTGGGAGGAGTCGTAAAAAAGAGAGAGGTGAATAGGTTACTAGCTAAGGAAATGGTGAACTGTTTGTGTTTGCAAGAGACAAAAAAAGTTTCGTTCACCTCACGAGAAGTGGAATCACTATGGGGCGGGTCAAACGTGGATTGGGTGTGTAGTGGTGCTAATGGAGCTTCCGGGGGGCTTCTTTGTATGTGGGATAAGAATGTCTTCTCTATAGAGACTTTTTGGGATGAAGATGGAGCGTTGGGAGTTATTGGAAGGTGGAATGGGGTACTAGTGCACTTGGTTAATGTTTATGCTCCTTGTGATGTGAAGAGAAGGGAGACTCTTTGGGAATCTCTTCTTGGTAGAATAGGGGATCGTAAGGATGATCTTTGGTGTGTTTGTGGTGACTTTAACGAGGTTAGGAGTTCTTGTGAAAGGAAAGGGATAAGGAGGGATGAAGACCGTAGAGGCCCAAGAGCTTTTAATGATTTCATCGAAAAAGGGGAACTAGTGGATCTTCCGTTGGGAAGAAGAAAGTATACGTGGTATAGAGCGAATGGAACTTGTTGTAGCCGGTTAGACCGCTTCCTTCTCTCAAGAAGTTGGCTTGAAAATTGGCCATCTCTCATCCAAGTGGGTCTTAAAAGGAGAGTTTCGGATCATGTTGCCATTCTTGTTAAGGAGGATGGAAGGGATTGGGGGCCTAAACCTTTCCGCTTTATAAATAGTTGGGTGGGAAGTGACAAGTTTAGGAAGTTGGTGGAGGAAACTTGGAAGGAGGATGGTGTGAAGGGGTGGATTAGCTTCGTGATCAAGGAAAAATTGAAATTGGTGAAGTCAAGAGTAAAGGCATGGCACACTAAAGAATTTGGGGATTTGGATGGGAAAATTGAAGCCTTGGAAGAAAACTTAGAAACTTTGGACTTTGAATGTGAGGAAAGGAGATCCATGGCTACGTTGGTGGAGGATAGTGGGGCATTGGAGAGTACTAGGGGAAGTTTGGGGCGAAAAAGAAGAGAAACAACTTTGGGATTGGAGAGGCTCTTATTGTTTAAAGAATCCCTTAGGCATCAACAAGCGAAGAGGAAGTGGATTAAGGAGGGGGATGCAAACTCGAAATTATTCCATGGAGCGGTGGCAAGAAGAGGAAGGTTAAAAACTTTGAGAGGAGTAAGGGTGGAAGGGAAATGGCTTGAAGGGGTACAAGAGGTGAAAAAGGGAGTAATGGAGTTCTTCGAGAAACACTTCCAAAAGAGAGATGTAAATTCTTTCAAGGTGAGAGGTATTGGCGGACGATGTCTTTCCATGGATTCCATTTCCTTGTTAGAAAAACCCTTTGAGGAGTTGGAAATCAAGGAGGCGGTATGGGATTGTGGGAATGACAAGAGTCCGGGTCCGGATGGGTTTGGAGGACTCTTTTTCAAAACCATGTGGGGAGTGGTCAAAGAAGATTTATGCAAAGTGTTTAATGAATTCCACTCGAATGGGAAACTTTACAAAGGGACGAATAGTACATTCATCACTCTTATTCCCAAAAACTCAAATCCTTTGAGTTTGGGGGAGTATAGACCCATTTCACTTGTGGGAAGTTTGTACAAGGTGGTGTCAAAAGTACTCGCAAGGAGGTTGAGCAAGGTGTTGCACGAGGTGATTGATGTCAATCAATCGGCTTTTGTGGGTAGTCGAAACATCCTTGATGGAATAGCCATAGCTAATGAAGTCATTGATGAGGCAAAAAAGAAGAAGAAGGCTATTTTCCTTTTTAAGATCGACTTTGAGAAGGCCTATGACTCCGTGGATTGGGAGTCTCTTTTTCATATGATGGAGATATTGGGTTTTGGAGCAAGATGGATAAAATGGATGAAGGAATGTGTAACAACAGTCTCCTCTTCAATCTTGGTTAATGGTAGCCCGACTAGAGAGTTTGCCTTTCATATAGGGTTGAGACAAGGGGACCCCTTATCCCCTTTTCTCTTCCTCATCATGGCGGAATGCTTGAGTAGGATGCTTGGTAAGGCTTGTGAGTCGGAACGGTTAAAGCCGGTGCTAGTGGGGTCAAAGAAGGTTCCGATCTCACACCTCCAATTCGCGGATGACTCCTTGATCTTTGGGGAGGCCTCATTTGAAAACATTAAAGTGTTTAAAGGTATCTTGAAACTTTTTGAGCTTGTGTCGGGTCTAAAAATAAACTTCATGAAAAGCACCCTTTTGGGAGTAGGAGTGGAGGAGGAAGTGTTGAGGACTTGGGCCACGTTTCTTAAGTGTGGGATTGGGGCGATCCCCTTTTCTTACTTGGGGTTGCCGGTGGGAGGTGTGGCTAGAGAAAAGGAGCTTTGGAAAGGGGTGAAAGAGAGCTTCGAAAGAAGGCTTGGCTTATGGGAGAATAAATTCCTATCTCTTGGGGGGGGTGGTCCTTGTCAATTCGGTACTTAGTGCGTTGCCAATCTACTTCTTATCATTCTTCAAACTCCCGGTGGGCATCGGAAAGAACTTGATGAGTGCCCAACGGAACTTTCTTTGGGGAGGAGAGGTTGGTATGGAGAAAAGGAAAATCTCTTGGGTTGCTTGGGACAAAGTGTGCAATCCTAAGGAGAAAGGTGGTCTAGGGGTAAAGAACCTATATCTTTTTAATGTGGCACTTTTAGGGAGATGGGTGTGGAGAATCTTGGAGGGAGGTGAGGATCTTTGGCTAAAGGTGATTGAATCAAAGTATGGAGCTTGGAAATCAAATTTGGAGGATTTCAAAGAAGGAAAAAGAAGGACAAAAAGATGGTCGGAATGGTGGAAGAATATCGTATCAATCGGAGCAAGTGAGTGGTTCTCCACAAATTGCAAGAGAAGGGTAGGGGATGGAAAGGAGACGAGCTTTTGGGAAGATACTTGGGGGGAAAGAGGAGTCCGACTAAAACACTCTTTTCCGAGGTTGTTTTCGTTAGAGGTGTCCAAAAGTTGTAAAGTGCATGAAAGGATCGTAGACGAAGGAGGAGGATCCCTTTTCGTGGGAAGTTGGAGAAGGGACCTATTTGAGTGGGAAAGGGAAGAGGAATTGAGACTTAAGGAAGAGGTGGAAAGATCGAAGCTTATTGAGAATTCAAGGGACGTTTGGAGGTGGGGTAATGAAAAGGAGGGTCTTTATACAACAAGTGGAGGTTATAGGAAACTTAACACAAATGAAGGTGTTATTGATATTGCTAGATGGACCAAGGAGATATGGTCAAAATTGACCCCCTCGAAGGTGAATGCGTTTATGTGGAAGGCCATCCAAGATCGAATCCCCTCGACAGTGAATCTTAGAAAAAGGGGGATCTTTATTAGTGAGACGGATATCCTTTGTAAGGGTTGTGGATTAGAAGAGGAAACAACATGGCACCTTCTTAGGGGGTGTACTTTTGCTAGCAAGGTGTGGGAGCAAGTGGGGAAGTGGATCCAATGCATTTGCCCGAGTGAACCGGACATGATCTCGTGTCTTGAAGGGTTTGTCAAGGAGGCACCAAGGGGGAAGAAGAGGACTTGGCAAATTTTTTGGCATAGCACGGTATGGAATCTTTGGCTAGCAAGGAACGACGCTCAATTCAATGGGGAATCTCTCACCCCTTGGAGGGTGATTGAAAAAATAAAAATGAGTTGTTGGTGGTGGCTCAAAGGAAAGGGTGAACTTAAGGACAATGTGTGTTTGAGCGATTGGGTCTTGGAGCCACGGAGGTGTCTTAACATGTAAAGGAGAAGGAGGATGGGTGGAAGTGTGAAGTGGAGTTAGCACCGTATGAGCCGTGCAAGATTCTTTTGGCTATTGTTGCTAACGATTAACCGTTGTTTGTGGTGATTTGTGTAGTTGGCTTTGGAGGGAGACACGATGAGGACTTAGAGGTTGCGTAACATATGGGGGCTTTTTTACTTCTAATTCTTGTCTTTGAATGTAGGTTCCGGGAGTTGGAAGGCACCTCAAGATTCTCTTGTAAATGGGGCTTTAAATTTCTTGCCACTTGCGTGTTGTGTGAAATTAGGAGGAGGGATAGGGTAACATAAGTCGTAGTCATCCCGCATTAACAAGGGAGGATCTTGGCGTTTGATGAAGTTTCGGATGTTCCTATCTTAAAGTTGCTCGTCCTAAATTCACCTTCATGCATAGGGTTCGAGTCTCGGCGGAGACATTAAGTGGTGATATATGTAAAATTGGAGTTATAAGGTGGTTTAAGTGTAAATATAGTCATAAGGTGGTTTAGAATACTTGTAGTTGTGAAAAAATTTGCCGTTTCAAAAAAAAAACCTTCATACATAGGGTGGAGGAGCGTGATCACTTGAGAAGATTGAGGTGTTATGTTGATTACGATGTTGCGTTTGGGAGAAAAATCATTTTTGCAAGTTCGGGTTCTAGTAGTGCTTTTTATTCACTTTCGAGAAGGGTGGAATTGGATTGTACATGAGGTTGGTTTTTGGTGACTAGTAGAATTATTAATTGGTGCTGTTGGGGAAGTAAAAACAGAGGAGCTGACTCTGTTTCAGGAATTACAGAGGTTGCTCCCAGTAACTCTCGGCAATTGGGTTTGTATGTGGGTGGCAGTAATGTAATATTACTGAACAGAGTGGCTTAAAGTTAAGGCTGTGGAGAAGGGCTGAATTAATTGATAATGGGCCTGTTTGCTTCTTGTCTTGGGTTAAGGTGGTTGGTAGCTACCTGGGCCATAGAATCGGGAGGGAGGTGGTGTCTTGGGCCATCCTTTTCATTTTTCAGCTTATATATTTTACGTTACGGGTTTGGTCGATTAATAGATGCGACTCGGTGTCCAAGAGAAGGCTTGGGGTGAAAGTTGGCCCTCGAATTTTCTTGAAACCGATTGTCTCGCATCTTTCATTTTGGTCTTGTTGGTGTCAATTATGGTTGCGTTTGTAATGACTTCGAGCATTTTTTATGCTCCCTATTTATAAATTTTAGCCGTTTCAAAAAAAACTATGTGATTTACTATAGAAGTAGTAGTAAAGACAACAAATAAAAAGAAAGAAGAAAGACAATAAACAAGGAAAGAAGGATAGAAAAATTAATTAAGAAAATAAAAAATAGATTAAGATGATGTGCAGCGTGCTGCAGCGAAGTGGAGACCAATAAAATGCATGAAAGTTGAAAGTTGAATTTTCTGGATTGCAAGTGTTCGGATAAAGGTATTGAAGAAAAAATAAATCAGTTTGAAATCATGCATATGCGTTAACTTTGTTGCAGTAACATGCATACATGTCAAAGGAGTATAAAAGGTTTTTGTTTGTTTGCGGGTGAAATCAAATAAAGGTGATTAGGTGATCGTGTAATGATGGTGGATGTTTGTACCTTGATGATGATTCCGATAAATAAATACGGACCGTGGGTTAGACTACGTGAGATTTCGAACGGCAGATTCGGATGGAGTAATAAAGATGGAATGGGCTAATATCGTGCTGATAACGTGTTAAAATAATAATAAGAGAGAAGTGATAGAATAGAGAATGGTATTCAATACTGGAAATATGAGGAGTATTTATACTAGTACAATGAGATCTTTCAAGTCTATCTAAAAAGCATCAGTAACAAGTACTTGTATTCTATTCTACTGATAACTCTTAACTAATAAATAAACTCTGTACATTCATATTTATCTATAACAGGTAAACAGTTATCTGGTTATACTTGTCGTTGAATGTTTACTAAATATGTACTCCCTCTTTTTCTTTAATATTAATTTTTAAAAGAGACCAACTTATGTGAAGATCATGAAAAGACTTACACAAAATAATTAATAACTCATTTAGAATTATTTTATTATCTACGCGTGTTGTAGGTTTGTGTTGGTCTTTTCAATAATTGGTCCCTTAAGAGACGGACTCTTTCTTTAATATAACATGTTTGAGTAAGTCTCATGAAAATCGGTCTTTTTTAAACATTAGGAAAATCAACATTTTAATAAGTGTAAACTAGAGGAGTATATTCAACACTAAGGTAGAAAGGATATTGATTTTTCTGATGTATAGAAAAGGTTGATTTTCCTGAGACTTTACCAAAAAAACATTGGTGCTTCGCAGTATAAGATGTTACGATTTTCATTCACACACTTGTCCCCGTTTGTGATAAAGATTACTAATTCTTAAAGGAATGTGTTGGTCTTTTCAATAGTTAGTCCCTTAAGAGACGGACTCAATAAAGATTATATTTCGGTGTGATTTAATATTAATAAAATAAATAAAAAACTTGACCGGAAGTTTGAAATTGCCTAAAACAATTTTTATGTAAACTATAGATACTAACTATAAAGTATTCATTCGAACTGGCCCATTAGCTCAGTTGGTTAGAGCGTCGTGCTAATAACGCGAAGGTCGCAGGTTCGAGACCTGCATGGGCCAAATTGTTTTTATTATTTATTTTCCCCATTTTTGAGCTGCTTTTCATATTTTCATATCTCAACTTTTTTTTTAAATAAGGTAAATTCTTGGAATTTAAATAAACGTAATTTAATACA
Source organism: Plantago lanceolata (assembly GCA_028659135.1). Classification (NCBI taxonomy): domain Eukaryota; kingdom Viridiplantae; phylum Streptophyta; class Magnoliopsida; order Lamiales; family Plantaginaceae; genus Plantago; species Plantago lanceolata. The sequence goes on from JAQRGC011805060.1 coordinate 8,961, forward strand.
GTATTTTCAAAAAATTTGTTACACCTGTTGTGGAATCAAACCATATCTCAGAATGAGAATTTTTCATACAGAAAACAGCCACACACAGACACATGTTCAATACTTGAAGCATGCATTTTAAACTACAAGAATCTTTGATCCAAAGAACAACATACTCCCTACATACAGGTGCCACTCTCCTGCAACCAACCAAGGTTGCTGGAGACTCTGCCAGAAACGCCGTCCAGCTCCGATCGGTACAATGTGTCGGAAAGTCACGTGGTGCAAGCCTGGCTTGCTCTCTTCAGACTGATTACAAGGACTTTGCTCAGAAGTTCACTGATGCTGCCAAGATTGCTGGATTTGCACTTGTCGCTTCGGTATATATGTTCTCCTGGATTAATTTTGACATGCTACATTATTTTCTTTCGATCTGCAAGATGAAAAGTAGTTGAGTGCATTGACAAGAATGAATATTTGCATGGCTACTTTGAGACTTGAAAGCTTTTGTTTAAGAACATAAGGTGGTGATTTACTGATTTCAGGCTTTTTGTGCAGAAGCATAAACATTATGAAGATGAGGTTCAAAATGAATAACAAATTAAGAAAAACACCTAAACGGAACAGTCTATAGAGACACACTTTAATGCAACATTTGTGACAGAACTCAAAATAAATGTAGCTTACAAAAATTCACCGTCTTCATTTGTTTTACAGGGAGCCAGTGCTGAGTGCTGACACAAACAGGCTAACCTTCGATGAAATCCAAAGTAAGACATACCTAGAAGTGAAACGAACAGGAACGGCAAACCAGTGCCCCACCATTGAAGGTGGTGTTAATAGCTTTGCCTTCATAACAGGCAAATACAGTGCCAAGAAATTCTGCCTAGAGCCCACATCATTCACTGTTAAAGCAGAAGGTGTAAGCAAGAATGCACCAGCAGATTTTCAAAACACTAAGCTAATGACTCGTTTAACCTACACTCTTGATGAGATAGAGGGACCTTGAAATGTATCTGAAGATGGTAAGGTCAAGTTTGAGGAAAAAGACGGAATCGACTATGCTGCTGTTACTCTACAGCTGCCAGGATGTGAGAGAGTTCCGTTCCTTTTCTCAGTAAAGCAGCTCGTGGCATCTGGCAAACCAGGCAGCTTTAGCGGAGAATTCCTCGTACCATCATACAGAGGCTCATCTTTCCTTGACCCAAAGGGCAGGGGTGGATCTACCGGTTATGATATTGCGGTTGCATTACCAGCTGGAGGAAGGGGAGATGAGGAAGAGCTAGCTAGAGAAGGAGAACAACAAGAACACTGCCTCTTTGACAGGAAAGATTACGCTTAGTGTTCCAAAGAGTAAGCCTGAGACTGGTGAGGTCATTGGTGTGTTTGAGAGTATTCAGCCTTCTGATACTGGTTTGGGGTCTAAAGCCCCGAAAGATGTGAAAATCCAAGGTGTTTGGTACGCTCAACTGGATTGATAGAGATTTTTATTCATCAGTGTACCTTGTAGAAGAACCTCCAGCGACCAGCGTTACATATCTTGTATATGATTGTGTTTTCCTCTACAATCACCTCAAAATGGTTCTAATAAATAAACAAATGAGGAAACTAGGAAAAAATTTCCTATTAAGTTACCAGATGTACTTTTTATCCATCATAGCTCATTATGTTTGATTCGACATGATGGAAAAAATAAATTATAAAATAAAAAAGAATGTCGATGGAAAAAAAAATGCACGACTTACTGTTGCAAGATCTCATTTTACGCAGAGATAAATGATGTAATCAAGCGGAAAGTATGAAAGATTAAGATCACTAATTGCAGGATTTTTAAAATAAATTCTTGTGTTAAATTTGAGCATGATACTAAAAAAAGTAATAAAAATCATCAATTTTCAGGTTTCATATAATTCATAGTTCCACTTAAATGACTCCCTATTCTTAGGGAGTTTGTAAAATTTTATCCAAACTTATACCACCCCAAGCTCTCCCAAAAAATTTAGCTTTAAAGTCTATTTTTAGATTTGTAATTGTATTTTATTTTATATTTTCTTTTTCCATCATTTTTTTATATGTTTTAGGGACATTTTTACAAATCATGAGTTCATCGTATATGTTTTAAAAAGATTTTAATATTTAGGGAGTGATATTAAAAGAACTTTCAGGGAAGAAAATTTACAAATCCTATAAATAGTGCTCTAAAAGATAGGAACACGGAGTTAGAGAAAGAAAACATCCGACTTACATTTGGTGTAGATGATGCAGCGTGCGTGGACAAACAAGGAAGAACGAAGATCAAAACTTCATTGATTCCGCAGAATACTAAAGAATTGACGAATTTTATTAAAGATCGTTGATTCTACTATAAAATACCAAAAATTGACAGATATGAGCAAAACTCAACTTTTTATTCAATAATCAAAACATAAACTTTAACTGCATGAAAATAACGTTGGACACTATATTTAAATACTAGAACCTAACTTGCTGGAAAAGAAAAAGAAACCTAATTAAAAAAGAATTTTAACAACTAATTAAAATTGCAAAACTAAAAGACCACAAATATTAAAACTAGTCCGTCTCGAATGTTATAGTTTAGTCTTCTAATCCATATTGCATCATTCTCTCCCACTTGAAAAAAACTCGTCCTCAAATTTATATGGGCAAGGAAGAAAATGATTCTTGTTAAAGAAGATGCCATAGGTACTCTGACTCCGTGATTGTGATCTGTAAATATTGAACATCGTAGAGACTCATTAGCAATTGTAGTTCTTCTCAAGAGTGCATGCTTAGTAGAGCTAATGGTCTCATGGAAAATTTGGTATCGGCTGTCTAAATCTTCAAATGACATATCCAAATTCCAATGATCAGTTCCATCAAACCCAATCATATCACCGTCATACTGGATCCAAACATCATTAAGACTTGTGAAATTCCCTCGTTCAGGACGC
>JAQRGC011805507.1:0-10988 GCA_028659135.1 Plantago lanceolata
TATCATATACACATCACATGTCAGGTGAAAGCTATTGAAGTGTGATTTTTCATTCATTGCGTTTTCGCCGATTTTAGAACTCTAGTCGAGTACATTTGTGATAACTTATAAACCATACAAGTCAAGTAAATTGCACATAGTACAACAAAATTAAACTAATAATATGCAGGTCTAAGTCGCGTGAAAGAGTAAGTCTCATAAAAGACTGACTTTCCTAATATATTAGGAAAGTCAGGTTTTTTAAAGCATTCGGTTTATTTAAAAACCACTTCTAACAACAGAACTAGTTATAAGTCTTTTACGAGACTTTAGCTTTTTATATATATACAGAGTAAGTTTTTTTATGGTTAAGAGTTAAGACGGATTAATTGTCGCTAAATCTCGGATCCAACCCTGAATTCGTTAGTCAATCGCCGAACTTAAAACATGTTAGAACAGGCGAACTAGGCCACTAGGTTAAATAATTGTTTCTTTCTGCAACTCATCGTCGTGACGTCGTCTCAAACGCAGGCGCTATTAATTTCTGGGTATGGAATCAAATCAAATCAATGAATTCGTTTATCTTGTTTTTTGCCGAGCTAATCGATACTGTTTGTTGGTTTAATTGTAGTCTGTAGAGAGATAATTACACAAATTTAAGCGTCAGTGATGGAGTCGGCGGCAGCTGCAGGTAATGAGAATCCTTCACCGGACATATTTATCCCCGAAGAATGGTCTAATGCTGCCGAATCCATAGCTAGTGATTCTTCTTCTATTTCATCTTCTCCTTGTGTTGTTTTCGTTTGCGGCCCCAAAAATTCCGGCAAGACTACTTTCTCCCGCTACCTCCTCAATCTCCTCCTCCTTAGGTATTCTTTCTTTTCTTTTTTAAACTCCCTTCAGTTCACTTTAAATTCAATTCATTTGTGTTCAGTTTAATTCAGGTCCATCATTAAGTTCGGTTCAAGTTTGTTTAGTTCTCTTTATAAATTCTTAGTCGAACTGAACGGAGCCTTAGCACCTGCCTTTTGTTTTCTCTTCTTTGTTGTACTTGTGTTATGCACTCAGTGATGATATTGTTTAACATGATAGAATAAATAAATTATAAGACAGGTCTATCAGTTATATATCATTCTATCCGCTTAGATATCATTCTAGTATTCCCAATTTGAAAAAGGAAGTTTTGCATGCCATTGGAGTTTTATTTCACCAACTACTATAGCTTAAGGCCATGGTGTGCATAGTAAAGCTCTAATGTTTGTGAAACCTAGGAACCTATTCTTTTGTTAATTACGAGTCTAGTTATATCCCGTGGTTGAGTTCAGTGACCTTATTCATATATCAGCTTCAGATGTTCAATGGGTAGAATTACGTGTAGATTTGTGCATCTCTGTACGTGTGCTGTATGTGTGATTGTTCATGGACCTAGACATTATCAGACAGCTGTGTGCTTTGTGTTATGGAGTTACTTTGGCATATTGAGTTTCTTACTTTCTTATGATCTGTGAATTGCTTTTTTTCTGGTGCATCGGAGATACATTTTTTTTTAAACATTTTGCTGTGTTAAGCAGTTTGAATACTATCAAACTCTAGATCAAGGAAGCTAGCATATGTGTTTATTATTTATTCCTTGTTTCAGGCATAAAAAGGTGGCTTACCTTGACACCGATGTTGGGCAGACAGAGTTCACTTCTCCTGGTCTCCTGTCAATCACAGTGATTGACCAAATAACTCCAGGTACATATATACATTACCTTCCTTTACCTTTTTGTGAAGTTCATTGTTTGCTATTCTCAAGTTTAAGGAATTAAACTGATTCTGTATCTAATTTTCGCTTTGTTGTGTAGACTTGACAGTACCCTGCTTGAAAACCCCTGACAGGTATGGCGTTTATAATTTAACTTCCTCAAACTTTTCTTCAAGTAGCAATCATGAATGGTAATTGGTTACTGGTTAGATACGTGTTCACAAGTTGCATGTTTAACAAAGCCCAATGTCATTTCTATCTTGCATGAGCACGTGACATCGACTTGTGCATGCCTATGGTTTCTAATTTGACAAGATATTGATTATCAAACTTATGTCTTAGTTAAATTAATGCAGTGAAATCACTCTACAAATTATGCAGGCATTTGTCAAACAAATTGAATGGGAGTGGATACACACTTTTAACCTCTTAACTCAGGATTAAAGTTTGTCTAGTTATTTTTGCAATTATCCTTTACCTCTTCAGTAATTTGGATCACTCTAAAGTCCAATATTTCCAGCAGTACATGCAAGTGCTCCTCTATCCTTTTTCTCACCAGCAATTTTGTTTATTGAAAACTAGCTATTGTAACATTACTTGACAGTGGTACATGTTATATATGTAAATCCTAGTGTGAAAATAGGCGGAGTTAAAACATGTGTATGAAAAACAAAAAGAAATAATAGGTTATAGGCGTAAATCAAGTCGTTTAACAAGTGCAATACATAGCTTTTTCATGGATATTGCTTGCTTATTTATATTAATTAAAGCGAAATATTTATGTTTAATAGGGCACCTATTTTCTGATTTCAGATGCTTTTTCTTCGGTGATATCTCCTCAAAAAGGGACCCAGTAACCTATTTAAATTATATATATGCCCTGTACGACTACTATCTGAAGGAATACTGTGGGAATGACAAGTCTGGAAATCATGGTAAATTTAGGATGCCACTTGTCATAAATACCCCGGGGTGGGTGAAAGGTATGTGCATTGCTCTTCCCCATTTGCGTTGCTACACAAGCTGTAAATTTGTGATTCAACTTTAAAGATCTCTTTTTATAGCACATGGATTGAACATGAGAAGTTATTATGTCTGTCAGGCATTGGTTATGATATTCTGGTGAACATGTTAAACTATATGTCTCCCACACACGTGGTGAAGATCCGAATATCTGCAGTGAGAAAGAACTTGCCTGATGGAAATTTTTGGCTAAATGAGCAAAGTGTCGACACTGGAACTGTCATTGAGATCAATAATGCTTTGCAAGACAATATGAACAGATCGTACGTTTTCTTGGACCACCTTGTTAATCCTAATTTCCCCATCCACATCATTTCATATAACATGTAATTTTATAGGGTACTGGTACAGAAGGAGGCACACCTTTTGCGAGATTTGCGTTTAATGGCATACTTCAAGCAGTGCTTTCCTAGTGATATGCCTCTCTCCACGATTAAGGAACTTGCTCGTGCGTTAACTGCTCACCATCCATATGAGATTCCCTTGTCGAGCATTAACATTAAACACCTTCACTATCAGGTAGTCAGCTCAGCTCTATGTGAAACGAGTAAGTCCTGTGAAAGTCTTGATTTTCCTAAACAATAGGAAAATCAACACCTTATTACTTATTATTACAAATTAAGGGAGTATGCCCGACACTTGGGTAGAAGAGGTATTGATTTTCCTATGTTAAAAGAAAATCTTGACTTTTACAAGAAGTTACAATGTGGAACATACGACACATTAAGTCAGGTGCATGTTGCACTTTTCTGTGTCTCGAAACAGTTGGAAAATCTTACACAACAAGTTTTGGTTATTCAGTCAAGAGAAATATGATTTTCCCTTTTAGTTTGACTTTATCTTGGATTAACTGTTTATTATCCATTCTAAATATTTCTGTCTTCTGCAGATCCCCAGGACTGAAATGCTCTACGGCTTGAATGCAACTATTGTTGGTCTTGCAGTCAGTGCTATATCTGAGGAATTGCCTCAATGTGTTGGCTTGGGTAAGTTATTTGAACATAGCATTTGATGCATTTCTCATTAAGCATTTTATATATTTATGATATGTTATTCTTTTAAAGTAAAATAGATCATGATTTAGCATTTGGTATATAGTATGCATCTGTATATGCCTTTGTTATTCACTTCTGTGATTTCAAGCATGGAATATGCTTTCCTTAAAGTTTGCTCGTTGTTGGAGTCCTGAATTCATGTTTGTTTTCTTGTCATATGGTGGATACATTTAATTGTTAGTTAGTATTTTAAATGGAAGCCCATGTGATGTTGAGAAGTTGGCTGATGTATTGTTGTGATTTTCTTTTTCCAAGTTGTATAGTACTACAATTTACTGAAAGCTTACATTTTCTTCTTAATGAACCAGGGATTGTGAGAGGCATCGATACCGTCAGGGGAGTTCTCTATCTGATAACCCCAGTTTCTCTGCAGATACTAGAGGATGTTGATCTTTTACTTCAGGGGTTCATTCAAATTCCTACCTGTTTACTGCAGGTGCATATATTTCCATTAAAGTTTTCTCCTATTATGTTTACGCATATGATAATACCTGTATTTTATGTTTACATTTGGCTTTCAAAGTTTGCATGCCTAATGTTCATTCGATCTGAGCCAGCTTGTTGCGGGACCTAACTTTGCTCTATAAAGTACTCTGATTATATTTTTATGAGAGTACATATTGGTAACTTTTTATGCTAGTGATCGATCCTCCTCATCTGATAGTTCGATCGATAACAAGTTTGAAGTTGTGAACGCCTTTAAAATAGATTGATTTGGCAAAGACTGACTCAAGTCTTAACTGAAGCTGGTTCATTGTTTTTCAGGTACAAGGCTGTGTTTCCCCTTACATGTCTGCAAATGTGGTCTCCGCTAGTTAGGCAATGAATCTTGAAGTCATCTAAACGCTGACAGTCACTAACACAGGAGTATTTACGTCTACAATCTGCGAAATAGCTTGCACTTGACTTCCAGAGGTTCACAGAACATAGCAACTGCTATGCTAATATATGACCGGACAGGAACTTTTGAAATATCCAGAGTTATAAAAAGTTGCTTGTTTGGTTTGGTGTCACCAAATGTTGCTCTTCATCAAGTTTTTGCAAGAGCTTTCACAATATCCAGAGTTCTACTTGATTTGTGTCATGTAACCAACAAATTGCTATCCGTGATATGAGAAACATACTGTATTGCATTGCGAAATGGAGAAATCCTGAGCCCTTGAAGCTTGTTACTAGAAGTATGTTACTACCACTATGATGAAAAAAGTTAATACTGATGTTTGTAGGATCATCAAAAATTTAATAATGCTCGAACAAATATGTTACCCATTCATTCATCAACTTAAAAATATACTATACTATAAACTTGTCTCAGACTATAAATATCGGTGCTCCGTGGCCAGCTACTAACCGGATGGTTGGCTACGGTTGGATTGGATGGCTCTCTATTATTTGTTTGTTCAAAAGCCCGGATTCAAACCGATATATACGAACAGGCGAACAGCCCTTCGGTAGACTGGGTAGTGGGGTACTTTGTCTCTGCAAGTTAGTGGCGTTGTGTTTCTCTCGGGAGAATTATCTGAGTCTTAAAGCGCGAATCTTAACTTACAAATTCTCAGAAGATCGGTCGCCGCGCTGAAATTGTTCAATCCCTAGCAACTCCATTTTTTCACTCCAGTCTTCATTCAGCTCACAACCACCGTAGCAGTCATGGTTTTCGGAGCCCTAAGATCCATAATCCGACCCGCTTCCAGGATCCTCTCATCTGCCTCTCACCTATCCACCGCGACCAAAACCACCTTCTCCTCCACCACCACTTCGTCGGAGCTCCGCCACCACTTCGCCTCACTTCGCCATCCCTGGATTCCACCGTGCAGCGCCTTCCATAGCCTGACAGACACGCGTCAACCTAAGCGTAGACCCTCCCTCAAGCCTCGCCGCAAACGAGCCACCCTGAGACCCCCAGGTTCCGATCACTTAGGGTTTTTAATAGTTTTTTCAATAATTTTTTTAATCGATTCTCGAATTGAAGTGTTTCTCTGTAATTTACAACTTGTGTTGATTTCCAGGTCCATTTGCGTGGGTGAAATGTGAACCTGGGCAGCCTATTCTTCCTAATCAACCAAATCAGGGAAGTGTCAAAAGAAGGCTTGAGAAGAAGAGAATCAAACAGAAGCAAGCATTTATAGTGGTATGTGCTTATTCAACACTATAATCGATCGTGTTTTCGATTCTATGATGCATTGTGTTGATTTGATGGATGTTTAATTTCTAGTCCTTGTTATATGGTATTGAAATGCAAGTGTTTTATCTAGTACTACTGCATTTTGTTTCCAGCACTTATGTTTGTGAAGGATTGGAGTGTAATCTCTCATTTTTCTCATTTTAGAGGGTTCTTTATTGTCTATGCTGCATGTACTGAGGTATGTGTAACCTGTTGGGACTTGGGAGAATGGGAGGGATTCTTTCCTGTAACACTAGCATAACCAGACGAGCACCGTGTATAGGTTAGAGTGAGTGATGTAAGGATATCTTGAAGATAACATGCTCTGCCTAATGATGATAGTGATACTGCACTTTACGGGTGCTGATTTTTGCTTCTTTTTTCTCTGAAGAAATTATTGAGTGTGTTATAATTGAAATTAGGAAGAACCTTATGCTTATAGAGAATCAGCTGAGAAGCTGTTGTATTCAATTCCGGTAACCAATAGTTATTTGGTTGATTTGTTTTAGTTCTTGAGACAAAGAACAACTTGAGATAGCAGACCCTGGATTGATTCCACCTTAAGCTAGTGATTTCTCTTTGTATAATTGTGTAAGGTTTTTGTATAACAAGCATATCAACCTATCAACTCTACCAAAGGCTGATACGGCTTGTGATTGTAATCTGGCAAAGCCTTGAATGGAGATAAACTGTTTCCAACCTTGAGTTTGAGACTTGAATATAACTGCTCAAATATGACATTTTCTTTCTTTTACAAATCTCTTACTGTGAAAAGGTATGATTATAAATTCTAAAGAAGATCATTCTATACCTGATTGATTCCATTATTATTCAAGTGTGTACATTCTTTCTACTGCTCTCGAAATCAAGGTTGATGTATATAAATTAGCCAAAGGATTTTGGGGTTGGTCTTGAGCTCTGATTGTACTACAAAGCTTATTATTTACCATGAGCTTGAGCTCAATTGAGGCAAACAGCTAGTAATTGTTTTTAGCAGAAAGCAACTCCAGTTTGTATGTTTATGAGGAAACAAGTGGTGAAAGGTTAGATGCTTGAGAAAACCTACTAATAGTAATTATATGAAATTATAAGTACACTTCACAACTTAATTTGAGCTATCAACTCTTTAAGTTCCTGCAAAGCCTTAACATAGACTCTATCAAACCTGATCTTGTGACTGAAAGATATTACCGCCACAAATTGCTTATTTACATGGCTTAGTAACTTTGAATCTGCAGTCTTACACATGGCAGATGTTATGTTATGAGTTATGACTATCACTTTCTTTTCGCTCATATTTTAAATGTCATGAGAGCTTGCAAGAATAATTTATTGGAATATTTCATATTTGGCCGACTTTCTTTCGGTTACGATGCTTATTTCAGACGTGCATTCTACAGTTTCTTTCGGTTGCCTGCACTTTATTCCTAATTTGCTCATGAAATTTGGTATTTTTATCACTGTGTAGTCTGAAAGAAAGAAGCGCAAAGTTGAAATGCAAGAGGCCAGAAGGAGAAAGGTCACAAAAAAGGTAGAGCGGAAGATGGCAGCAGTTGCAAGAGACAGAGCTTGGGCAGAAAGATTAGTTGAGCTCAAACGTATAGAAGCGGAGAAGAAGGCAGCAATGGCTTAAGATCTGATATGGACGACATCTTCTGATATCTGAGACAATAAAATCAGTTTTAACCCCTTGTTTTTGGTCACCATATGATATCTTTGCTAGGTGTAGGAAGATGGAACATTTATGTAAGAACCTTTTGGTTGCACCTTCGCAAGGTTTCCAATTTTCTCATTCAAAGCACACAAGCCCATACTTTGTATTCAAACTAATATGCACTCCGATTCAAGTGGAACCCGAAGATGATGTTTGGATCAATTTCCATGTAGTTTTAATTAAGAATGAAACCGCCAAAGGTCCAACATTTTGTGCTGTACCCGTTAAATCTCTAGTGCTATTTCAGGTTGGTAGTTCCATACAATGTTATCGCCTGAATCAGCCCGGTGAAACAGATTGATCGACTATATAAAGGTGATACAAACATCAGGCAGAGAGATGAAACTTTTTATGTCAAAAAATTGATACATGTATTATGATTAAAAAAGGCACAAGCCTCTCCAGTCATGATCATAATTTCTCTGAGGAGAAAATAAATGGAAATTAATACTACAATTGGTGAAGTATAACATCAGCAGCATAAGCAAAATTTTGTCCTTGCCTAGAGAAATGTATTTGCTACGTAAACGATATCCAATGTATCCTACTACACTTCAAGGAGCTCTGTCAAAGGGCTGTGTGTCATTGTAACAAGTATCCCAAACAGCTTCCATTCCTTCCTTTGCAGCTACCTCGGAGCAAAATGGGTTCTCCACTACTGATTTTAGCACTCTTCTTTTCACACAGTCCTGCAGCACAGAGGAAATAGGCAAGAATTTAAAATGAAAGGAAAAGTGATCAAAAGACGAGTGAAAATGTTAGACATAAATCTGAACACATAAAGCCCAAACATAAGTTAAATATATATGTCTTGAAGCCAAGTTCTGGTTATGCCTATTGTCTAACGACACATTATGGTCCGACTCTCTTTCAAAGTAACACAACTTAGACGGAAATGACTAGACAAATAAAAGTCGCACGTTCAAGAATCTGTTTGATAGTAGCTAAAACCGGGCATATGAAAGATGTGAGAATACCCAGCATTTATATATCAATCACAGTTGTATAACCGTACGAGCAGATCGTAGGAATAAAGGAGGGTATTATGACTATTATCTAATGCTGCACTTCTTACTTCTAAATAGCTATATTAGTTCATAGTAAAACAACACTCATGACTCATGGCTAAACAGTATCACAGATCTTAGAAGTCCTAATAAGCACCATCTAACTTATAACTCTGTCTAAAACAGACAAAGAGAAAGAACTGTCAATGGATCACTACATGCAAAGCCAGAGAAAATAAACATGAATACAGATGTAATCCTAAAACAGCTATGCTTGTTCATATCGCATAATCACTTGATCAGTGAAAGAACAAGTTGTATATTGCACTTAAATTATAGCGAAATGGCCAACCATTGGATAAATCAAAGAAACTACATTGGACAGAACTAAAAAGAAAAAATCTCACTTGCTCATGACCTCTCATCTTCACGAAACCACGCAGCAACTCCCGCTTGAAATGGCAATCACCACTAAGATGTGCAGCACGAATCTGCTCCATAAACAACAATATAAATTCAACAACTCCGCAAAATAAATCGACAACAATCAACTGTATCTTATAGTACTAGTGTGAAGTATGAAGTGAACCTCACTGCAGGCATGGTGAGCACAATTAGTCCAGTCCAAATTCGCAGCACGACATTCATCATACGCGTGAATAAGCTCATGAATCACCACTTGTTTCACCTCATCTTCAATTTGCAAATGATTACTACACACTAAAATCTAAACCATAAACTACGCATCAACAGCTGCAAATCATATCCATAAGTTCATAAAAGTTCAAAAACATCGAAATACGATCGGTTTTGGTTCACATTTACCCCTTCACCACGGACATATCCACCGCCCGTTTGATTCTCACAGTGAACGGCCTTGAAGAAATTGGAACGGACGCCGCATCCAGAATCCTCCAGGTGCTTCCTCAGAAACTTCACCATTGGATCTGAATGAACGAACGAACGAACAAACAATCAGAATCATCAGATTCTAAAACCCTAAACCCTGGAAATGGTAAATAAGGTTGGAGAGAGAAATTAACTTACTTCTGAGGCTTTTGTCGATAATTTTCTGGCATTCTTCCACCTTCAAGCCGCGTTTTGCGGTGGAGGAGGCCGAGCTGGTTGTGGACTTCGGGTTTGGATCCTCCGCCATCGGTTTGCTCCAGTTGTGCTTTCAGGCGAACTTTTCCAACTTTTTTTTCTTCTAGATTTGTTGAAAATTATATTTTGGGAAAATTACATTAACATCCCTAAAGTATTGCACAACTGAAAATGCACCCAATAAAATTGACAAGCTTTGCCCTTTAGGACAACAATTAAAATATCAATTCGAGTCTATCTTGTAACGTCCCAAAATTTCATTTCAGATAGAAGTCAAGATACTAGAGAAGAACAATTTGTACGAAATCAATCTCACAACGCAAGTAATTAGTTAGTTTCAATTCAATTTAATTTTGAGCTAGCTAGATAGCTTGCGTACATTGATTTTGCAGATTATTTTAGCGAAAAACAAAGAGCTGAAACGCGGCACGCAGCCTTTGCAGCTGGGATTAGCGTGATCAGACATCAGCTTATTGAATTCAAATTATTCGCATTATCGTGATCTATTTGTATACTAGCAGCAGCAGCAGCTTATTGAATTCTGTTCCAATTCATTGGGAGGTTTATCACGAGTCCTTTGCACTTGGTGGAGATGAGCGGACAAATCATAGTTCCGAACTACGTGGTGATCATTGCTACATAGGTAAGGAAGGAAGGAGGCTGATGGGCAGGTTGGAACTATCTGGAATCGAACCGCCTCCAAGGTTTAATTTGATCACTCTTTCAACCAGTACAAGAGTTATTTTTACACACTCACGGATCACGGTCGATTCTTTTGTTACCAGATGAACACATGTATACTGCATGCAGGGGAGTTGCACAAACAGAAGTGACATTGTCCATTGATACAAAAGATTCCGGCATGCTGCATGTAAAGGCGGAAGATAAGATACATACCCAATAGAACATAAGCGCATAGTTTTCAGGATGGATCAGACACGGATGCAACACAACTTCATCTAATCAATGTGAAAACTATTGCTCTCATTATTACTCCTTTATTATAAGAGGGAAAATGGTGGGTGGATCCCCTAATTTTTCTCAATTTTTTGTTCAATTTGAATCTGATCCGTTCATCTTATAATTTTATTTCAATTTCATGCGTACACGTGTCATTCTTTAAGTATATGGTGTAGGGTTCGAACCATGTTGGCATGATTTTTTTTCTCTTTTTATATTATTCTTTAAGTAGAAG
>JAQRGC011805924.1:0-11078 GCA_028659135.1 Plantago lanceolata
CCCCCCCTAGGATCTCATTTTCCCCAATCTTTGACAACAATATTCAATAAAGAGTCATTCAAGTATTCAACCATCTTTAATTTGGTTGAATCAGCTAGCTAATTTCTCCTTAATCACTATCACTACAGGAGCTAAAACAAAGTATTACTATGGGTATTTGTATGGTCAATGTGAATTTGACTTGATTATAACAAAGGTGAAGACGTATGTGACGTAGAAAAGTAAACAACTTCTGTTGATGTATGAATCCGTCGAATTATTTCTCTTTTCATTGTGTTTGTGTGTTTTTTTTTTTTTTTTTTTGAGAAAATCAAGTCGATGCATTATGAACGGGAAATAAATTATCCTTACAGACCAGAGCCAAATTTAAACAAATCCTAAGCTACTCAAGTTCGACAAAAGAAAATTAAGTACAGACATTGCGCAAATAAGTTGTTTCCAGCAATAAATTTGAACTAGAAAGCCAATCTGGGCAAATGTCCCAAACAAGGTGAAAAAAAAAAAAAAGGTGAGCCTTGAGGTGGTAGGAGGCTTCAAAAAATTCCGTGCTTGCCTTCCTTGCAATGAAATCTGCTACCTTGTTTTCTTCCCTGAAAATGCCAACTATATACACTTCCTTCATCATCTTCATTAATTTCCTTGCTTCCTGGATGATCAAGGCCTGTTGCCATGTTGGTTCAGCATCACTGTTTGTGTGTTTGTGTGTTATATGTTTGGAGAAAGGAGAATGTTAATCTACTTTACCATCTTGATGGGTTTAAGGTTTAACAAGTTGTGATTATAATAAAGTGGAAGAAGATGCGAGTGTAAATTTAACAAAAACCTCTCTATTGTAGGAGTAGTAGGTGAATACTTACTATGTAGTAACTTTTTTTTTGTACTCCCTCCATCTATGAGTAATGTTCTCATTTTGACTTTGACCAATTAACCGTGTCTGACTTTAACCAGTCAACCATGTCCGACTTGGATATTTATAGGTGTCTTGACTCTTGAGTAAATATAAATATATAATTATGGATAATCCGGAAGCATGTCATTGATGGGGAAATAGTTGTGATCGATACTCATGATCAAGTATTAAGTTCATAATGTGACTCACATACTCCGACTATACATGACGTTAATTTTTGTAGTCCACCTCCCAACTCTGCAAGTGGATCGACGCACTGAGAGTCTGTTTTGGTGTGACGCAAGGTGAACCACGAAGTCAAAATACATAGGATTTTGTCTTCAAGGCTACCATACCATGGACGGTTTGTCGTAGTATGTGAGTTGGACATAACAATGATACTTTCGAGTCTGTCTTGACGTCATATTTTGGAAAAGTTGTTGCATATGTGACATCATTTATAAATTTTGCTAACTCTTTCAATTATTTCCTTGTGTTGTCTTGATTTGGCTGATCAGTTATAAATGCAAAACATCGCATAATATAAGCCTAATTTGTAATTCACCGAGTTTAATTTAAAATAATGAAAGAACTGGCGAGTAAGAATAGATTCGACATGTATGACCAGAGACACACGCCCACAATCCTTAAGCCGCTATTTACGCGCGCACACAATTAGTGTACACTCTTAACATACAAGGTATTTCATAATTCTTTCATATACACTCTTTTTATAATATTCCAAAGAATTATTACTACCTCACCAGATTACCTATTTTACCACCAAATAAATTGCTTTTTCTCATTTACTGAATTTTTCTTTTTTTTTTAAGAGGAATTTACTAATTTTTCCAATTAGATAAGAATAATCAATTTTCTTCCCATACTTTTTGACCATATAATATAAAATGATATACAAATTAAATTTATCCCATCATTTGAATTTCCTAGAAAAGAACATTTATGGTTTTGCTCCCAAGCAATTAAATTATTACTCCTTTACTAAATAATATTTCCACAATTCCAACTTTTAATTCAGAAAAATTAAACATTTTAGGAAGAAAAAAAGTATAATAGCCTATATATAATTGTATGTAATCTTGTTTCTTATTTCCGTTTTTTTAAATGGTTTACGTAGCATTTTGAACTGTAAAATATAAGGGCCCGCCACAGGCGTACACAAGAGACTCCGCCCTACCAGTCCCTCACACACACCTTGTTCGTTCATTCCTTCACACTATTAAATCCAAATTTTCAATTTCAATCTCTCTCCCATTCTCTCTCTACACCAACTAATATTCCCTTTCATCTTTCTCTCTCTAACCTGTCTCTTCAATACACACTCACGCATCGGAAAAGCAAAGGCCAAACCAGCTCATCATCGTCATCGATCATTTCATTTCATTCACTCTCTCGATCAGGTATAGCTCCTTTGCTTAAACTGCTTTACTCGTTCAGTTTCTCATCTGCAATTTACTCAATCTCAGTCTCGCTCTGCTTTCTGCTTCCGTTCATGATCATTTCCGTGCTGATTTTGATTGATTTCGTTTTGCTGATTGTTGATCTGCTTTTCTCTGCTTTGATCGGAACTTTTTGTTGTTTTACCTCAGAATTGTTAGCTATCTATTCGAATAATCGATCAAACTGTGTATGATACTATGATCTCTGTTTTGTGTTCCGATTGTCCTGGTAAAATTTGTTCACTGTGTGTTTCACCGGAACAGTCCATTTCCGATGAGAATTTAATGGCGTGTGGATTTTATAGGATTTAACTTTTTTTCGGTTGCTGTGTGGATTAATTTTGTTAAATTTTTTGATTAGTTGACTGAGGTAGAGTGATTATCAATGTTCAAACAAACACTAATGTTCTTTAATTTGCTGAGATTTTTCTCTAAAAGTAGCTGAAATACCTAAATAGGAGGGGGCGTGACTGGTGTGACTAGGATGTGTAACGGTAGTGATTTTGCTCTTAAAAAGTATCTTTGTCGAATTCATGATTGTTTTTCCACACCGAAACTTGTAAAATCTCCATAATTTAAGCGGATCATTTGACACATATCATGGATTTTAGTCGTGGAATTGAAGTTTAGGGGTGGCGAAATTACATATGTAGTAGTAGTATTGTTTTGGAGGCTCGGGCCAAATCTTGAAAAATCGAAAAAACTTTTGGGGCGGATGATCCACACGGTGTCTGGTCTGGTTCCCCTGTTTTTAGCAAATTCATTTTTTTTCTAATTTATCGTAGATTACACGTTTTAATGAATATGATTTGGTTGTTTTATGTCTTTTGATTTCTCCATTTCTATCGATATCTGGAGTTCTTTATCATTTGGTTTTCACTTTTCAGTACAAATTTATCAGATTTGAACCCAAGTTGCTAACGAACAGGTTGTGATTAGGCAATGACATGCGTCAGCGGTGCTAATATTTTAGTATTAGAGTAGAGTAAATAAAAAATATTTTTGTCACAAAACAATATACCGCCTTGAATCGTGCACATTGTTATTGTCAGTTGCCATGTGAAGCTTTTATTGTCTTTATTTGGAATTTTCACCGAAAATATGAAGAAAAAAAATTAATTAAATTATTATTTTTTGAAAAAAAATATGAGAAGTGGTTAGGGTCGTTTAGCTCCGAACTAAGTCGAACTAATTTGCACTCCGAAGACTTGTTGTTTAGCTCCGAACTAAGTCGAACTAATTTGCTTGGTATGAAGTGTCTTTTTTTTCATGTGGGTGAGGAATCTTTTCCAAGATAGATTGGCAATTTGGTACTACTATCCCACTGTTTGATTGTCAATTTGTCATCAGTACTTCAGTAGTAAAGTCTCAGTGGGCGACGATAACAATAATCAAAAAAGAAAAAGCGTGTCATAATCTTCTTTTATTTCTGCCTTTCATTTGGAATGTAGTAATGTACAGATCATACGAGTGGTCAAGGAATTTTCTAAATGTTCCTATACCTGTTACAATAAAATGATAAATTAATTCATATCAAGTTAAAAAGTACTTCTATGTAGCAGACAGATCAAAAGGATCCAACGCAGCAAAGTGAATGTGAGCTTATGATTATGATTGTTTATTCCTTAATTAAACTCTTCAAATTTCAAAACATCTAAAATCTTACTTTGTGTTCTTTACAAGCTTTTAGTTTTGTCTCAAAAGAATTTCGGTTTTTTTTAAAGAGAGAGAATTTTGAAATCTAGATTTTAATCCACATTTCACAATTGTTAATTAGAAAACATTCACTATCTCAGTATTAGAGTTCCCAAAGCATTGCTTATCTCTCTGAAAACGGAATGATTTCGTGCTTATAAAAAATAAAATCTATGCACTTCATGGTGGGACCGGTGTCACAATCCATATGACGACTATTATTGCAAAGTACCCACCATTATAAAAATGAGATCAAATGTCATTATTTGCCTTGTCACAGTTTGTTGCTACATGAACATCTCTAGCCACGCGAAACGCAAACCGAACAACTTCATTTCACCTAAAACATGGATCGAAATTATGATACTGTATATACTGTGTAAAAAAAAAAAAAATTGGACATATATGATGTACTATAGTATACAAAGATGTTGAGAACATGATTTATATTTCTCACCTGTCTTGTGTTTGAACTGTTGTTCTGTATTAAATTGAGCTAAAACTTGCATGTTCAATCCTTGCAGACATTCAGGATATAGCAAGCTATTCGATCAGCCATGTCTGAAGAGGCTGTAGTATCTCAGGAAATTCCGGTGGCAACGGTTGAAGATGTTGAGAGCAATGGGGTTCCTGTTAAGGTGAGGCTACTACACATTTTTGTCTAGTTCGTTATCATATTGGAGTGAAATGTTTAGCTGGATTCTTATTTCTTATGAATATTTCTCATCCCAGGTAATGGATGAAGATATTAAGGATATGGTGAATGAAAAGAAAGACGAAGATGAATTGAACCTGGAAGGTGACTTCATTAAAGTAGAGAAGGAAGCGGCCGAGAAACCATCTGTTGTTGAACGTACTGTTAGTGATCCTGCTATGAGTAGGGAGTTACTTGAATCGCAAGAGAAAGTGAAAGATCTTGAGCATGAACTGCAGAAAATCTCTGGTGTGTTGAAGGAATCTGAATCCGAGAATACACGCCTGAAGGGAGAACTTTTGCAGGTAAAAGAGATTCATCATGAAAGTGCACAGGAACAAGAAAAGCTCGAACTTGATAACAAGAAACTGCATGATCAGATCTCGGAAACGGAGGAGAGATACACTGTGCAACTTAAAACTTTGCAAGATGCGTTGGAAGCTCAAGAAGAAAAGAACAAGGAGCTTGCAAATGTGAAGGAAGCGTTTGAAAGTCTCAACCTCGAGTTAGAAACCTCAAGGAAGAAAGTGGAAGCGCTTGAGCTACAGTTGCAAAGTTCTTCGGGTGAAGCTCAGAAGTTTGAGGAGCTGCACAAGCAAAGTGGTTTGCATGCCGAGTCAGAGACTCAGAAGGCCTTGGAATTTGAGCGCTTGCTTGAGCTCGCTAAATCTAGTGCCAAAGAGATGGAGGATCAGATGACTACTCTGCAAAGCGAGGTGAAGAGCCTGTATGAAAAGATTGCAGAGAATGAGAAAGTAGAAGAGGCACTAAAGAGCATCACTTCTGACCTTTCTGCGAGTAAGAGTGAACTGGAACTCTCAAAATCACAGGTGCAAGATGTTGAGCTGAGGCTAGCTTCGAAGGAATCTCTCATTAGTGAATTGACCCAGGATTTGGAACTTACAAGGGCTTCTGAATCTAAAGCAAAAGAAGTTATCACATCACTGGAAAGCTCTGTATCGTCAGTGACGGAGAGCCTTCAGGAGAAGGCGTCCCAGATTGAAGATATAAGCTTGAAGCTGAACGAGGCAGAGAAAGCAAAGGAAGAGATCTGTGAGCTTTTAAGTGTCCAGGAAACAAAGATGAAAACCTTGGAAGGAGATCTTGAAAAGGTAACAACTGAAAAACAAACGCTAGAAGAGGCTGTGGCTGATCTTACAAGTAATGCTAACCTAATGAAGGAGTTGTGCAACGACCTTGAAGCTAAGTTGCAGCAATCGGATGACAACTTCTTCAAAGCAGATACTCTATTATCTGAAGCCGTGGCAAACAGCAAAGAACTCGAGGAGAAGCTGAAAATTCTTGAAGAGCTGCATGCTGAGTCTGGACATGCTGTCAACACTACTAGTCTGAAAAACGTGGAACTTGAAGAAATGGTGCAAGCCCTGAATGCGGCTGCAGAAGAAGCTAAATCGCAGCAAAGAGAAGCTGAAACCAGGTGCATTACAGCCGAACAAAGGACTGTCGAGCTGGAACAACTTTTCAATTTGGAAGAATTGAAAAGTCATGATTTACAAAGAGAATTGAGGGAGTTGGCTGATAAAATATCCAAACTGAATGTGGAAGTTGAGAAGGAGACAGAAGAGAAACAAAAGGTGGACTCTCAGTTGCAAGAGCTTCAAGCAAAATTAGCTGAACTTGAGTCAGAGTTGGGGAAGTCAACAGCTCGCAATTCAGAGCTTGAGACTGAATTGAAGAGTGCTACTGACAAATGTGCTGAGCATGAGGGAAGAGCCAATACCGTTCATGAAAGAAGCCTTGAACTCGAGACTTTAATACAGACTTCAGATTCTAAAGCAGCAGATTCTCAAAAAAGAGCCAGCGAGTTGGAGTTACTTCTGGAAACTGAAAAATATAGGATCAAGGAGCTTGAAGAGCAAATAAGCTTATTAGAGAATAAAACAGAGGTGTCGGAAGCAGAATCCTTGAAAAGTAGCCAAAAGGCATCTGAACTCGAAGAGCAGCTCGAGGCAGTCCAGCTGAAAGCTTCAAGCCTAGAAGCTGCTCTGCAGGCTTCTGATGTAAAGGAGAAAGAGTTAACTGGATTGTTGAACCAAACTACAGAAGAGAACAGTGAATTGAAGGTTTCGTTGGGAATGCTAAATGAAAAAATATCTGAGGAGGAGAATCTAATCAATGTCTTGCAGAACGAACTGAAGATTTCCCAGGAGAGGTTGGAGAGCATCGAGAATGACCTGAAGACTGCTGGGGCGAGGGAATCTGAAGTTATCGAAAAGCTTAAGTTAACTGAGGAACAGCTAGAGCAACAAAGCAAGGTCTTGGAGCAAGTAACTGCAAGATGTGCAGAACTTGAATCATCCCACGAAATTCTGGCGAGGGACTCGGATTCAAAACTTCAGGAGGCGATGACAAATTACACTAACAGAGACTTGGAGGTGCAGACTTTGCATGAGAAAGCAAAGGCTATTGAGGATCAAGTGAACATTCACCAAGAGAAGATTGCAGAAGCGACTGAAAGATATAACATTGCGAAAGAAGAACTTGATCAGATATCCGTGAAGCTGGCATCTTCAGAGGAAATGAATGAGGACCTGAAAGCAAAGATCTCAGAAGCCGAAGCAAAAGCGGAGGGTTACATTTCAGCGAATGCAGTTTTGTCTGAAACTAACATGGAGCTTCTTAGCAAGGTCCAAGACCTCGAAGAAAAGTTGAATTCTGCAGTTTCTGAAGCTGAAGTTTCTGGAACGCAGCTTGCTTCGCATGTGAACACGATTGCTGAATTAACGGAGAAGCACTCTAAAGTCTCTGAAATTCACCTGGCGGCAGAAGGTCGCATTGTTGAAGCAGAAGCAAAGTTGGAGGAAGCTTTGCAGAAATTTAGTCTGAGAGATTCAGAGGCCAGGGAATTACATGAGAAGCTAAAATCTTTTGATGAACTTGTCAAAACAAGGGAATCAGAACTGGAACGAACTCTATCCAAGTCTACTGATCTGGAGAGTGAGTTGGAGAAGAAGTGTAGTCAGTTTGAAAAGGATACTTTAGCTCTTGTCGAGGCAAACTCCAAGCTTACGCAAGATCTGGCTTCATACGAAACTAAACTGAGTGATTTAGAGAATAAATTGTCAGTTGTTTCATCCGAGAGGGATGTCTCAGTGGAAGAAATAAGTAATGCCAGAAAAGAGATAGATGAGCTGACAAAACGACTTGCTTCTGAAGGCCAAAAGTTACAATCTCAGGTTTGTAACCAATTTTACATATGACTTTTTCTTATAATCTTTTACTCTGCTCAAGTAACTTACATAAAGATAACTTTCTCCACTATGCAGATATCTGCTATCATGGAAGAGAATAGTCTGATCAGTGAAACCTATCAAAGTTCCAAGAAGGATCTTGAACAAATGATTGTTCAACTTGAAGGACAGTTGAAAGAACAAAAATCGATAGCGGATGCATTGGCAGCCAAAACTGAAATTCTCGGTGCTGAAGTTTCTCAGAAATCTGAGCTGGAAAATCGTTTGAGGGATCTTGAAGAACAGTTGGCAACTGCAGAATCTAAATCTGGAGAGCAGGTAATTAAAAGATTCTAAGCTAATTTAAGACAAATTTACCATGGGTTCTGAAAAGAAATCAGCTGATTTTCATCTAAATCACTAATTATATCTTCTGCATCAACTTTGAACAGAAATCATCCTTTTCACAGAAGGAGACAGAACGAGAGCAGGCCCTTAAGAACACTGTGGAAGAACTCGAAGTCAAGAAAAATAAAGTTGTACTACTGGAAAATCAAGTGAAAGATCTTGAGCAGCAATTGCAAATAACCGATGCTAAGTTGAAAGAAAAGGTTAGCATTCTTCCTTGTTTGCAGTTACCATTTAGACCCATATTTTGATCATACATCAATGTTATTATGTTCTTGACCCAATATGACTGGCTCTTTTAACATTTCGTTTTCTTTAAAAGCTCTATGTTTCTAAATTTCCAAAATACCAGGATTTCAACTCAGTGTCATGTAGCCCGGTTTGGCATTTCTGAATTCTAGCAATATGTAAACCTATCTTCATGCCTATTTAGAGGCTTCTGTGAAGGGTCCATTAAGACATGTTGTAAATTAGTGAAATGTCCATTTAAGTCCAACCTATCTTGATTCATGTCTAATACCAGAGTACATTATGATAGTTTTTCTAGTTTTAACAAATTTTAATATCTCTGAGATCTGTACTAAAAATGCAGGATGCTAGAGCTGCTGAGCCGAAAGAAGAAGTCATAAAATCTCGAGAAGTTGAATTAACTACTACCCCGAGAAGGAAGAGTAAGAAGAAGTCAGAGGGAACTTCAGCTCAAGCAGTGGCAACAGAAACAAAGACTCACAGCAGTGATCCATCTCCAATGATGACGCTCAAGATTGTTTTAGGCGTGGCCCTTGTTTCTATTATTTTCGGTATAATTCTTGGGAAAAGGTACTAAATGTTGTAATGCTCAGTATTTGGATTCGGTTGCGATTTTGGTTTTGGTTTTGGTTTTTGTTTGGGTTCTGTTCATTTCTCAGTCTATATTTAGTTTTTTATTTGTACAAAAGGCCTCGTGAAGGTTTAATTGTGAGATTCATAAATAGTTATGGGCTTGAACTTGGTCAGGAAGTGGTTTTTATTTGAATCCTGACGTGCATTGTGATGGAATGTTTATTTAATCAAGTTTGTGTTCTCTCTGGAAGTTTATGTGTAATTTATCCATTATACATGGGAGGGTTTTAGTAAAAAATCCTTGTTCAGAATGCAAAAGTATCCTTGTCGTTCTTTCATGTAGTTGAGGATAGTGACGAGGGTAAAAACTGGCAAGTCGGCTTAGAGCGGAGTCGAGCACTTGGTGTGTGTGATTAGACGATCTCCACGCCTTTAAACCTCTGAGTAGGGGTGAGCATAAAACCCACCCACCCGCCCCACCCGCGCCACCCGCCCGCCTCTAATCCACACCCGACGGTTTAAGTTTTTCTATACTCGCCCGCGGTTTAGATTATGTTTCACCCACGACGGGTCGGGTGGATAACGGGTTGACGTTTGCAAACCGTCATAACCCACCTGCCGAACCCGCCATATATATTACTTAATATTTCTCTTTAATATGTTAAATTATTAATACATTAAGGAAGTAGACAACTAAGTTAAAGTCTCATAAAAGACTGACTTTCCTAATACATTAGGAAAGTCGGCTTTTTATAACTAGTTTTATTGTTAGAATGGATTTTTAAATAAACCGGATGCTTTAAAAAACTTGACTTTCCTAATGTATTAGGAAAGTCAGTCTTTTATGAGACTTACTCGACAACTAATTAGTAACTTATTGCCGGTTGCTTGTGAGCATGAAGTTCCGAAAGAGCTACTTGTTATTACTAATGTCATTTGCTTATTCCAATTTAAAGACTCTAGTCACTCTACTATGTTTAAAACTTAATTTTATTTTGAACATGTACAATTGATGGATATTGTAGCGGTTGTTTGCGTTTTAAACTTTGTTATATCTACTTTGTTTGTTAATCGAGTGTAAATTTTTAGTGTAAAACTTTTGTTTCAAATATTTTTAACCCCCCGCCATTCGCCCGCCATCCACCCGCGCAAATCGCGCCACCCGCCCGCCACGGTTTGACTGTTTTTCTCACCCGCCGCGGATTGTAAAAAAATTCACCCGCCTATGGTGGGTCGGTTAACTTTTTGTTAGAAACCCGTCTACACCCGCCCACGCTCACCCCTACCTCTGAGTGTTTGGGACGTCTCTCACGTCCTCTTTTACCTAGCCTGCAAAATATAGAGGGGTGGGTGTGTGCAAGTGTGTTAGAACCGACCTGCCTTAGTCAGGCCGGAGCTGTTGGACTTTAACCTTAGAAAGGGCCGTATAACCCTTCCTGGAATACTTTCCGATCACTGTGCTAATACGTGTGTGACAAAGAAAAATCAGTTCCCTGTACTTGTGACTCTGAGGTACTATTTATAGGTGTACTTGGTCCTCGGATGATTGCCATCTGTATGGTCCGGATTGAGCCACGTCAGCCTTAGATTCCCTTTTCAGGTACATGTCGCTTTCAAGGGTAAACCAGTCTTTTCACTTCCACCGCCTCAAAACGTCGCTTTCAGGGGCATTGCTGTACTTTCACTCATAGAATATACCTTTTCTGGAACATCCTACCACATTCCTTCACCTAACCCTCATAGACAGGGTTAATACCGTCTTTTCACTTGCACAAAGCAGGTTCCACATCCTTCTACGGTAATCCTTGACTTTTTCAGAGCACTTCTGCTCTTAACATGATTTCCCGACCAGGAGGACTCGAGTAATCTTCAACTCGGTATTTTGTGGTCGTTGATGATAACAACTCGGAACTAGGTCT
>JAQRGC011806176.1:0-11997 GCA_028659135.1 Plantago lanceolata
AAAATTAAATTTTTTTACATATATGATAATTGTTTTATGATTATACAACGTATTGAAGAAGTTAGATATACATACAAGTTAACCGTAAGCTCCTGGATCTCAACTTTTTTGAACTCCTCGGCAAGATCTCTGATCTCCTCGCCTGTTTAATTCGAGACTTGTTCTTCAGTCTACGAATCAATGAATACCTCTTTGAGTTCTTCGTCAAGTTGGTTCATGCAATTTCGTCAACCTTGGTATCCACCGACGCTAGGTTTACAAAATCGTTAGAAGGATTTTATTCTAGATTTAGAGATGGAGAAAATATGGTAGAGAGTCAGAGAATTCTTCTAAGCGCTTGTTTGGTACGTCGAAGAATGAGGATAATTGACTGTTGGGGAATACGGAATAAGTGGTTTGGTTGAGTATTTTCGTCAGATAAACTTCTCTACCTGCCCGGAAGAAAGTAGACGGACAACGTTGTGATTGTTCGATGCTCCTTATGTGGCATTATCTTCTTGGATTTTCTCCATTCCCTTTCTCCCGATTCAGAGCCGGAGAAGCCCATTCTCCAGCCTTTCCCCGGTGGCTCCCCACCTGTGGCCCCGCCCATGTGCTTCCACTGTTTGGTGGTGTAGTGGCTAAATTACCCCCCTCTCATGCCCCATAAATGGATGGAAAAACACAGTTTTGCTCCTTTCGATTTAATCATGTCAATGGCGATTCAGAAGTGAAACCCCCAAAATAACCTAACCTCTTCAACACCGGTAAGTCTTCATGCTCCATCTCACTCCGATTCTAGCTTCTTTTTTTTTTTAGTTTAATGTAATCGGCAGTGGTTCTTTGGTTTCTTTTTGTTGTTTTCCGGTGAATCCACTGTCTAGGTGACAGTCGATGCTTGCCGGTCTCAGAGACTACTAGTGAGGACACGGAGTTGAAACCAGAAGCTGTTGAAGAAGAAAATGGCTCGGATTGTAATCAAAGGATGTATGGGGGCGTGTATACATCATTTTATACATTTTCCTATAAACAGCTCAGCGCTAACTCTTATTACTGGAACTGATTTCAAAGGTAGACAGGTTAGTTCACCCATCACTCTTATCATCTCCGCTAATAATTTTACTACTATAGAGTTGGGTTTCATCTGAGGCTTTAAAAAAGAATTGAATCTTATACCAAAAAAACTGATGTTAAATTTTTGGAGGACTGGTTGTTCATGTGTGCTTGTTTAGCTTAAAGACATAACGACATTGAATGTTGTTGTTGGACTATTAAGTACTTGTTCTCTCCTTTCATACATGACATAGCGGGCATTTTGTAGGTTGTATTTATGTTTTGGTGATGTTGCTACCTGTTCTGTGCAAGGTGTTCTTATGGTTATTTATAGCTAGCGTGTTTGTTGTTACGTCTTTAAGATGTTTTGTTGCTCTGTGTCCACCAAACGGTAGTGTATACATACAACACTTTCGGTCTGTCATTTGCCGAGATACTTCTATGTGAATTTAGAGTCTCCAACATTAAACTTTGCAGACTTCTTGGCATTGGATTTGTTGGTGTTTTTTTCGTAATCAAGATTTCCAGCTCGTGGAAGATAGGTTAGTGGGATCTGCCCTATTTTTACTGTTTCAGTGGTATGTTTCAGTATAACTGGAACTACTGGTAGTCTGGTACTCTGGAGTTTTGTAGTTGTTTGTATGGTGGTTATTAATTTCCAGAAATTAAGTTTACATGAAGCAAAAAGTATATGCTAATACCCTGAATATGGAATTAGTTTACCGCTACCTGAAGCAAACTGGAACAAGTTTACCTGAAGCAAAAAGTATATACCCTCCAATCTAGTAATTAATGATTTATGAGAGGGATCATAGATACATGTCTGCGATAATCCTGTTGAAATTTCTATCTCACGTATACAATCCTCTTTTTGCACCCTGAGATTGCCATCTACTGTTGGTCTTCTCAGGGGACCAATAATTTCACATGTTTGCCTCAAACCTTAATATATTTTGGGATGATAGAATCCAAACAAATACTCGTTGACCATTCTTTTGAGTCATCAACAATGTTCTTGACATGAACTCTTGTCGAATACTTTTATCTTTATGTAAATATATGAGTCATGTGTTTGTGTTGTGAAGTACATGTAAATGATAAATTGGGAATTGGGATGCTAAGTTGATTTTCACTGATCATTAACATATGTATATTGCTATCTAAGAAGTTACAGAAGATTTTTATCCGTTGTAAAAACCAGATATTATATTGTGTGACCATTCATTTAATATATTTTATCTATGAATATTGCTAGTTGCTAATATACTATTTATGTTTGTCTTAATTTCTAAAACATATATGATGGTAACATAATCTTTCCTCATTCTATTTTCTGAAATAGATATGACTTGTCAACAAATGCAAATAGAGGTCAAATGGCGGTAGCATTTGACTTTATGAAGCAAGAGGATGCAACTCCAAACGAATTCATATGCCGAGCTTAATTGCAGGGTGTAGAACTCAAGAGAAATTAGACTTGGCATTCTATGCCGCTGACCAATTGCTTGAGCTGAAACCAATAGAGTTTGAAACGTATTACTTGTTATTAAACATGTATGTATCTTCATGGAGATACAAGGACGTTTCCAGAGTGAGGAAAATGATCAAAGATGAATAAATTTACAAGCTATTGGATTGGAGCTGGATCAGCATCTTGGTTAAGGTTTACTTGTTGAAGCTTGGGGATGGGAGACATGCATCAGATGATGTAGTGCAAATGTGCAATGTCTGGAGGATTTGTTTGAGGGAGCGAGGTGTTATGGATATCAGGTGGAGACAGACTTACATATGGTGGATGATGAAATCGGGGGAGCATAGGTTTCGACTGCTTATCATAGTGAGAAGTTGGCAGTTGTGTTCGGTTTGCTTAATACAGTGAACGGGGCACAGATTTTGCTGAGTAAGAGTGTAAGCATGTGCAGAGACTGCCATGAGTTTATGAAATTTCTCTCAGTTGTGATATCAAGAACCGTCATAATTCGCGATGGTAAGCGCCTGCACAAGTTTTGCGGTGGAGAGTGTTCCTGTGGGATTTTGCCGGCATTAATTTGATGCATTGTCTAACTAGTTGTAGAGTACAATTTGATGCAATATGCTCTTGGGTTTATATTCAATGATTCCGAACAACTGTTCTTAGAAACATCCAATCTTATAGAACCGCCGAATGGTTCAATTATGTATGTTGCATGCTTGACAGAAGGGGTTGAAGTCGTGTGCCCTCTGTTTTCTAGCACTAGACCAAAAACACAAGCTAAAATATCTGGAGTACACATATTATGTAAGTACCAACTAAAATACGGCATGTAAATTGAAAATAGTAACAAATAAACGGAAAGAAAGTTGAAATTTAACTCACCCGAACCGTCACCGCAGATCTGGGCAACCGGGGTATGGGAGGGAAACCACGAAAACGGTGGAGGAAACCAAAAATTTATGGGAATTATGGTTCAGGATTTTGCAATTTAAATTTATAGTGGAGTGTTAATGTTGTCATTTCATTTAGTATTTGAGGGATGATTTGGGGAATTCATCATGAGATAAATTTTGCCGTGAGTTCAGACTGCTAACCAAGCAAAAAAATGTTGGAGAAATTCAGTGGGCCACATATAATTCTATGGAAAATTTGATGGACCAAACTGAAAAATTCTCCAATAAATTTACCCCAATACAGGCCCATTTAACCGAGAATACACGTTTTTGGGCTACGGTATTTCTCTGGCCTCTCCTACCAACCAAACAAGCGCTAAGAGATTTGTAGAGAATGAATAATAAATTAAAATATAGCCTTGTATATTTATAGTGGTTTAGAATCCTATTAATTACCTAATTAGCTCCCACTAAAAAAGGTCAGGTAAAGAATTCTAATTTAATTATGACACAATTAAAATTAAAAAGCTATATGATCTTCTCCTCTCCATGAGTGACCTGACTCCTTCAATCTCTTGAAGGTTTCTTCCCTTCAATCTTTGAAGGCTATCTTCTCCTACCTTATCAGGAGGGTGTGATACGAGATCTGGTTATTTTTGTTTCTTTATCTTTATCTTTCTCTTAAGAGTCCTTGTTTTATTAGATTTTTTTTGTTGAGTCAGTTTTTGATCTGGAGTCTGCTTCCTTAGTCTGCTTTGCTTTATTTATTAACACGTTGCTTACCTCTCTGCTCTTCTAGTCTTTCTTTTCTCTGTTTTCTGCTGGTTGCAGGTTCTTGATTCAGATCTTATATTTACGTAATAACTATATATTCAATCTGCGAATCACCCATGGCGGACGAACTGGTCGACATGCTCACAACACAGCTACATCTAACCGATGAGGAAGCAATAGGTGTTGATGCGCCGGTTGAGGTCTGGTCACATGTCAGTGACAATATGCCTTACTTCTTGGTTGGACGGGTCCTCTCCAAACGTGCAATTCATTTGAGTTCATTTGCACAACTTCAGAAAAACAGTTGGGGAGTTGTTTATGGGATGGAGGTTATTAAACTGGACGAAGATCGTATCCTCTTTCAGTTTGAACATGATCTAGACAAAACTCATGTTCTAGATGGAGCCCCCTGGTCATTCGAGAGGAACCTTATCCTTCTGGCCCCAGTTACTCGGGGTGAGGATCCACTCACAGTTCCTTTGAATTAGGCTGAATTTGATGTTCGGGTAGGCGGTGTGCCGATCATGATGATTCATCAAGCTATGGCGGAAAGTATAGCTAAAGGTCTTGGCGTTTTTCAGAGTTTTGATAAGGTTACTGCGGCAGATTCTAAAATCATGCGCATGAGGGTTAGAATTGATGTCACAAAACCCCTTAAACGAGCTCTAAAGGTAAATCTGGCTAACCGAGAACCTTTGTTGGTCACTTTTACCTATGAACGCATGCCGAATTTTTGCTATCGATGTGGTATCATCGGACACCAGTTGAAGGAGTGCAAGGTCCAATTTGACATCGAGGCAAGTGGCGGTGACATTTCTTCACATCCTTTGCCATGGGGAGACTGGTTGAAATTCCAACCCAAGAATAACCGTAACCAGTACTTTGGTGGGTCATCTCATAGTAAATCGGCTACCCGCATTTTCCTTGATCGACCAGCCACTCCGGCAGCTTCCGGTGCTAGCAGCGGGTCAGTGAATCCTAGATCCACTATACCTGGACCGTTGGCTATTATCCCGGCAAATCCCAACAATACTGAGTCGGTTCCGGAAGTGATGGAATATATCCGTTCCTCCAATCCCCCCCTTCTAATTTTAGCCCTTCCCGTTTTCCTGTAACCTCCCCCCACGAGAAAGCTCTACCAACTCAACACACCCCAATAATAGATCAGGAGATAACACAAACTCTACAACCAGTTCCAATCAGAACAATAAACCCAACCATACCAGTCCTCAGTCCCAATATCACAACCCAAATAACCCAACAGCTTTTAGCCCTTTCAAAAGCAATCCTGGCCCATCCCCATTCAGCCCACTTCCTAGCCCCAACTACTTCGGCCCAGTCCAAACACTTTCACTACCTCAATCCAGCTCACAATCAACCCAAAACCTGGCCCAACGCACTACTTTTATCCCAATTCAATTCGCCACCCAGCCTTATACCAACCAGAGTGTATTCGGTCCAAAAACTTCAGGTCCTAAAAACAAATGGAATAGGGTGGGAAAAGGCCCCTCCAGTAGTGCTTCCCAATCTCAAAAAACCAACAATCAAGGTCAAAATACCAACAACCAGAAAAAGAGGGTTCGTGTTTCGGGTTCGGATAAGGGTAAGAAGATTGTTTCGCTACAAGGTACCCGGGTGAATGATGGTTCTACAATTGTTGAACGCCCTTCAAAGCGTACTAACCAAGGAATCCAGATCAACGATACATTACCAGAGGCGGAGGTTGCTCAGCAACCCCGCCTACAACAATGAGTTGCATTTCCTGGAACTGTCAAGGATTGGGGGGCCTTTGGACAGTTCATGAATTGGACGACTTGATTCGTCAACACCATCCCCAACTTATCTTTCTAATGGAGACTCGCTTGCGAGACCGGAAGATTGATAAGTTAAAGGAGAAGTTTAATTTTTTTGGTTTTTCAGTAGCTGCTCAAGGAAAGTCTGGAGGCTTGGCGTTACTTTGGTCAAAAGATACGGTAGTCTCCATTCAGTCTTTTACTAAGTTCCATATTGATGCGTATGTTGAATTACCTGACAGTGATCAACTCTGGAGATTCACTGGTTTTTATGGGGAACCAGACTCTAATAAAAGGAAATATACCTGGGATCTTCTTCGCAGATTAGGGGATTTATCTTCAACACCTTGGTTATGCATGGACGATTTTAATGAAATTTTATCGAATGATGAGAAATTGGGTGGAATCGATGTAGCTCCATATAGAATTCGAGATTTTCGCGAATGCATTCAGCACGTGGGTCTATGGGATTTGGGATATAATGGGTACAATTACACATGGACTAATAAGAGAATATACCCATTTAATATCAGAAGTAGACTGGATAGAGGACTTATCAATGACTCTTTCTCTTCTCTCTTCCCATCGGCATCTATTCACCATCTCCGATCCATCCACTCAGACCATAATCCTCTGATTCTATACTTCACCACCAGACAGCCGAAAATGAAGAAACCAAATCCTCGGTTTCGATTTGAAGCCATGTGGGTTAGGGAAGAGACTTGTGAACAGGTCGTCGTGGATAGCTGGGGTATGGACACCGATCTGCTACAGGCGGCTTCTGACTGCAAGATTGGTTTGCTAAACTGGAGCCGGCGCCGTTTTGGTTCAGTTAAGAAAAGGATTGGGTCAATTGAGAAAAAATTGGGGGTTTTGTCTGAACAGGTCTATACAGAATCAGTCAAAGTCGAGATGTCTTTGCTAAAAGGGGAACTGGATGAATTGCTTGAACGAGAAGATATTATGTGGCGACAGAGAGCCAAGGTGCAGTGGGCTAACGAGGGAGATAGAAACACACGGTACTTTCATAGTCAAGCCACCAAACGGATGATGAAGAATGAGATCCAAAGCTTGAAAAACGATGCAGGGGAGACTGTTTCTGATGCAGCAGGGATGCAGACTATTGCTGTGAATTACTTCCAGCAAATTTTCAGTACGGTTCGTCCTTCAGTGGAGGATATCGAAGCAGCCATTGAATATATAGTTCCGAGGGTGTCTGAGGATCTGAATCAGGAGCTTTGCCAACCCTATACCGCTGATGAGGTAAAAAATTCGCTTTTTCAAATGTATCCTTTAAAGTCGCCGGGTCCTGATGGTCTTCCTGTGTTTTTCTTTCAGAAATTTTGGTCTGTGGTTGGTCAGTCTGTCGTTAACTGTTGCTTAAATTTTTTAAATAATGATGTTCTTGATGCTAAATTAAACTTTACCCACATCATTCTCATTCCTAAGTGTAAGAAGCCAGAACAGATAACTCAATTCAGGCCAATAAGTCTTAGTAATGTAGCTTTTAAGATAGCTTCTAAGTGCATTACAAATAGACTAAAGTCCCACATGCCAAGTTTAATTAGCGAAACACAATCTGCTTTCATACCTGGTCGGCTAATAACGGATAATGTTTTGGTTTCCTATGAGCTTAATCACTATTTGAAAAGCAAAACACAAGGCAAAGCAGGCTATATGTCTTTGAAGTTGGATTTAAGCAAAGCCTATGATAGAGTCGAATGGTTTTTTCTTGAAAAAGTGTTATTAAAACTTGGTTTCTGTCCAACCTTTGTTAACACTATAATACATTGTATTAACTCGGTCTCGTATGCACTCATACTAAATGGTAGTGAATCAGGTCACTTTTCCCCAACTCGAGGAATTCGCCAAGGCGATCCTCTATCCCCATACCTCTTTCTTTTCTGTACAGAAGTCTTATGCTCTTTATTTGCACAAGCTACTGATTCTGGCTTAATTAGAGGCATTAAGATTAATCATGCAGCACCTGAGATTTCTCACCTACTTTTTGCTGATGATACTATGATTTTCTGCCATGCTACTACTGCTGCAGTTGAACATATTAAGAATATTCTTCATGTTTATAGTTTGGCCTCTGGCCAGGTTATTAACTTAGATAAATCTAATATTGTTTTCAGTCGTAATACACCTGCAGATATCATTTCTAGTATACAAAGTACTCTTACTGTTCAAGTAGTTGAGAAACATGAAAAGTATCTAGGTCTCCCTACTACTATGGGTAGGAGTAAGAAAGAAATTTTTGCTTGGCTTAGAGAAAAAGTTTGGAAACGTATTCAGTCTTTTGATGGAAAATGTTTATCCAAAGCTGGAAAAGAAGTGATGATAAAATCTGTCTTACAAGCTATTCCCACTTACGTAATGAGTTGTTTTAAATTGCCTGATGGTCTGTTGCATGAAATTGAATCATTGATTTCTAATTATTGGTGGGGCAACAAAGACATCAATAATTTACACTGGATTAGTTGGGAAAAACTTTGTCTAAGTAAAAGAGATGGGGGCTTGGGTTTTAGGGACCTTCGTTCCTTTAATCTTGCTCTACTGGGTAAACAGATTTGGCGTATTTTTACTACCCCTGATTCACTTCTTAGTAGAGTCTATAAAGCTAAGTATTTTCCCAATTCTTCGGTTTTCAATGCATATTTGAAAGCTAACGCTTCTTACACTTGGAAAAGCATTTTCCAAGCAAAAGAGTTGGTAGCTACAGGAATGCGTTGGCGAGTGGGAAATGGGGTCAGTATTGATGTTTGGAACGACAAATGTATTCCGGGGTATTCTTCCTTTAAACCAAAAACCCCGGACATCCATAATGAAGGACCTTTGACTGTTTCTCACCTTATTGATCAAGAATCCTTTGAGTGGGATGTGCCTATGCTAACCTTTTTGTTTTGGCAGGATGATATCGAAGAGATACTCAAAATCCCGCTAGGCAGTATACAGGACATGGACATCCAGATTTGGCACCATACAAAATCTGGGGTGTACACGGTCAAAAGTGCCTACTGGCTAGCTCGGGAAATCAAACGGCGGACAATAGCTGCAAATTCAGGGGACTCCTCCAGTGTAAGTTCCAACAACTGGAATTTCGTTTGGAATTTACATCTACCTGGAAAAGTCAGACATTTTTTGTGGCGCTGCCTGCATAGTATTTTACCCTCTTGTGGTGAATTGGCTCGTCGACATATTCCTGGGGTTTCTCAATCCTGTTGTCACTGTGACTGCTTGTTGGAATCAACGACTCACGTCCTCAGAGACTGTCACTTTGCCCGTCAGGTTTGGGCCCTTTCTAACCTGCCAAGTAATGTGATTCACAGAGCTGTACCAGGTTTGTGGGACTGGATAACTGGTGTCCGTTTAAGGCTTGATAGCACTGCCTTTGCGAAATTTGTTGTTACCTGCTGGTGCTTGTGGCACACTAGGAATAAGAAACGGTTTGAAGAGCACACTAGCAATCCTATGGATGTTAGCCTCTTTATTACTCAGTTTCTGTTTTTCCAAACCTCTGTCCGACTAAAGGTACCTAAAACTGTACCACCTGTGGTTCATACTCATCAGGGACCTTGGGAATCTCCTCCCACTGGATATGTTAAATTTAATTTCGATGCAGGTGTACCCTTAGATGGACGTGCTGGAACTATTGCTGTGGTTTGTCGAGATGAAACTGGACTTATACTTGTGTGGAAGCACAGGCGACTTTCTGGCCAGCCTGATGTATTCACTGCAGAACTCCTTGCAGCAAAACTGGCTGTGGACTTGGCTATTCATATGGATTATCGACGTATAATCGTGGAAGGAGATGCTCTCCAAGTGATTGAAACACTGCTCCAACCTCATCTTTCTACTCAGTCCAGCCATGCTAATATTGTTCACAGTATTCAGGACATATCCAGCTCCTTGGAGTCCATTGAGTATCGGCATATTCGTCGGGACGCGAATCAGTTGGCACACAAACTTTGCCACTACTTTGCCTCAGATGCAATGGGATTTTTATCAGTACCCTTTGATTTTAGTGAACCAGTCTAGTTATTTGCTGCTCACCTCCGTTTCTCTTTTGTTTTTTTCTGGTTTTTCTCTTATCAGACTTTGGCTTTTTTCATTTCATTTTGATTCTGCTGTCGCTATCTTGGCGTGTCATTCCTGAACTATTGTATTGAGCATTAGCTCCTTTTTCAGTGATCTATATAATTTCACTTCATCTCAAAAAAAAAAAAAAAATAAAGAGTAGAGAACAAGAAAGGGGTGATGGGGCAAACCTTGCGCATCACCACGCGTCTGGCCCCTGGCCGGACGCTTTGGCGCTGTCGGGTTGGGCCCACATGGCCCGATCCGATTTCTTTTCTCTTT
This sequence comes from Plantago lanceolata, assembly GCA_028659135.1. Classification (NCBI taxonomy): domain Eukaryota; kingdom Viridiplantae; phylum Streptophyta; class Magnoliopsida; order Lamiales; family Plantaginaceae; genus Plantago; species Plantago lanceolata. The sequence continues at coordinate 10,329 of JAQRGC011806176.1, forward strand.
CATTTTTAAATTCTGTAGTCATATTAAATTAATTCAAAATCCAATTTCCATTTAATTTCTCCATATTAATGATTCACATTAATCTAGTTAATGTTTAATTATTTTTTTGAAGTAATTAAAATCCATTAAGCCTAGTATTTTGTACATGAATGAGAAGGGCATACCCCAATACAACTTATACATATATCAAGCAGTTTCATGTCAAAGGAAAGCTCCAACTAGTCAGAGTCACTAGTGGAAGAGAATCTCGTAGTAAAACTATGATCAACTTTGCTTTAAATCACAACTAGTTGAGATGTCTTGCCCGTCAGAATCCAGGTTAACATGTGATCCAACAATAGCGAGTGGGTTGTCGATCTATCAGTCCTCAAGGCAATAATGCTAGGATCACGATTCCCTTCCGACTCAATAGATTTTTCAGATTATCGAAATGATTCCACGGATTTTCAAAGCCCTCGGGCTATAATGGAGGAAAGGCAGAAGAGGTACCTACATCTTCAGTAGCCATCACTGATTCTATCCATCCAGTTGAGCCTGCAGAGAAAAGAAATGCACACCAGTGCAAACCGTCGCAAGAACGGGGTGAGAAATCAACATCACAAACCTGAGCAATCCGACTGAGAGTTTCTCAACTGAACTTAATGAAATTGAACTAAACCTAACTGAATTGAATTGATGTACAAATTTGAAATAAGCAAACCTGAACTGAATTGAACTTAAGTGAACTGAACTGAAGACAACTGAAATTAAGTTGAACTGTACGGAGCCTAAATACTGGTTGCAGGTGTTCCCTCTCCCAAAGAGAGTGTTGCATCATGTTGAAAGCATTTGTAGAACTTTCTTATGAAGTGGCAAGGATGGAAATTGTAGAAAAGCTCTGGTGGCTTGAGATCATGTGTGTGATCCAGGAAGTTGTGTACGACTCAATCTGACTGAGCTTGGAACATGGTAACAGCTTTAATGACAAATTTAATTTAGAACATACAATGTAAAACAGATTAAATGTGGATCCAGTGGTTTCACATGTACTATATGAAATTCACTCCCAAGGCTGGCTATTCTTGGACCATGAAGAGTGTTTTCAAATGTAAAATGCTTGTTATAGGCATGGAAAGATACGGTTGATTCAGGGGAGTATAAGGTGAGAAAAGTGTATGATGATTTCAGAGGGGTAAAGGAGAAAGTGGTGTGGCGTACGTTGGTGTTGGGGAACAATGCTAGACCAAAAGCTACATTCATACTCTGGATGTGCTTGTTGGCAACCAAAGATAGGATGCAGAAGTTTGGCATAGTGACTGATGGGCTATGCATTTTTTGTGGTAGCACTGAAACATTGGAGCATATGTTCTTTGGTTGCCATGTTACTAGTACTCTCTTTGACAAATTCATGACATGGATGAGATGTGTGGTTCCATTTGGAGATTGGTAGAACAATATAGAAATCTGGAGTAACAGAGCCAAGGGAAAGAGCTGGAACGCTAAGATCTTCAAGATGGTTATGGCTGAGTTAGTATATGGGATTTGGATGGCACGTAATGCTTATATTTTCAACCAAATTGTGATCAATATTCGAAGTATAGGTGATGAAATTTTGTAGATTATATTCCAGAGAAATACTTTGCTTCCCTGGTTATACACACATGTACATAACCTTAGTTTTGGATAGTTT